>JAQIXS010002798.1:0-20849 GCA_034700785.1 Rossiulus vilnensis
AGTGTACCTGGACATGTTACAACAATTTTTGATACCACAGATCAATGAGGATGACGAAGAACGCAATGTTTATTTCAGTAGTCCAAAAAACAACCCCCACCATAGGCCTATATAGTGATATCACTAAGCATACTGATATTAACAGTCCAAAAAACCCACTACACAAGCATATAATGAAGAACTGCTATCGGTACAGAATCAAATATTGACTTTTTCATGGTGGCCAAGCTAAAAACCCTATTAGATGACCAATTCTTCATAAGATTGGAGTAAATTATTCAGTCTTACTGTCACTTTTTTTTCTTCAAATTTTGCTTATTTTGAAAAGCATTTTTTTCTTTCTGCAAGGCAAAAAGTGGACAAAGGGAGGGTGAGGGGGTCTGTAAATCATGAAAATTCCAGGCTCCTTGTGTAGTTTCGATTTCGGTAAATTTTCCGAAACCAAATGTCCAAAAAAAACCCCGAATTTCTGGGATTTCTTTTCTGATATATAGGCCTACCAGGGGTTCGAGCTCCGAATCTGAGTCGCCCCTTAACGCCATCTCATCTCGTATTCAAGGGGCAAAGGAAAGAGAAGCCCGTAATGCAATCGTCCTTCCATTTATTTCTGTGACAATGAACTGAATCGAAAGAAAAAACCTGCTTCAATTACAAATGGATTTTAATTGGAAGCAAATATGCAATTTCAGCCAGGAAGAACTTATTAATCCAAAGAGAGCCTCCTAAGTCCACTCTTTCTTTTTTTTGTCTTCCTGACCCCTGGCCCGTCTTATGTAATTTCATCGCAATTTCCTCCGCTTCAACTGGGAATCAAACTAGGTCTACACGGCTACCAGTCCATAAAGGCGTAAGTGCCCTCCCCCCCCCCTTAACACGATTTTTTTTTCAGCTCAAGACATTGCAAGGCCCATTACCCACCTGTTACAGTAATGAGAAAGCAATTGGGACACCCCTAAAGGCCCTGTGGAGAAAAAATTGTCTTTGCCTCATGTAGAACATAATGCTAATTGTGTAACATAAGTTTGTAGCGGTCAATACCTGACTTATTTCCTTCACTGGATGAAAAGGGGGAAGAAAACTATTTGAACACTAAAAACTGCAGATATGAAAGGGGAAAATGGCAAAAATTACTCGAGTAAATTATTTGGAATTTCGAGCAAACCTCCTAAATATGCCAACAACCCCCCTTTTGCCCCCATTTTCAAATCAATGGCGCGGACTTGACAACAAACCTTGGTAAGGTGGGCACGAACGAAGGTTGTTCAATTTTCACCCCCTTAAAACCACTTCAGCGTTCCTAAAAACATGTTTCAGAAGTGAAGAGGGGTGCGTATTGGGGGTGCAATACGCGTGGCACATACGACCGTTCGGAAAATGTTCGACACAAATACAATTACATGTATTTCGCGAAGTTTACAGTTTCTTTTTTAGCAATTAGATGTCACTGGTGTATGCAACATCTGAACTTATAGTCGTTTAAACGGAGTCGAATTAGTACAATTTTATATTTTTTCACGGAACCATCCTGGTTTTTCCCCTCACCTGCAACGTTTGGCACCCTTAAAATACGGACGTCACAGTAATTTATCAGTGAAGTCCCTTCAGCTTTGTTTACAGGTACCGTAGCGTTAATTAGTTATTACAAAACACCTGCAATACAAATCCCCGAGTCTTACGTCCTTTAGGATTCGATATTCTTCCATTAAATTTGAATTTCCCCGTCCGCACTCCATTTATAACTCGAATTAAAATCGTCAGGGACGCAATTTCACGACACGGATGTTTGTGAAAAGACCCGTTAATCGTAAACTCATCAAATGATGATGTCACGGCAATTGTTTTTTCCGTGACAGTGACTGGCGAAATGACGGCGTGAAATCCACGTCAATTTTCGAGGAAGTTATTTCAGGGTGGCAAACGCAGTCCTAAAAGTCTTAAAAGTCCTAAAAAAAAGGATTAGAAAAATAAAAAAGCCATAAACACTGAAACCGTTATAAATGTTTCCAATTATTACAAAAACTGCACATTGTGCTTGACAACCGCTGCCTTAATTGAATTTATCTAACATAGAAGTTGCCCTGTTAAAAAGAACAAATCAAAACCGGTGTTATTCTTTTATTATTGCATTAAAAACGAACTCCAATAAGGAATGATATAATGCATCCTAAAAATATTACCTTTTGAAAAACAAATTCCTAAAATAGTTATACTTTTTAATATGATAAAGTCCTTAAAAATCCTAAATTTCAAATCTTAAAAATTGTTTGCCACCCTGTATTTGATTTCAAAGTAACATTCCATTGTGTAGTTTTTAAAACCGGACCGGACAGTGGTGGACACTTCTAAAAATCATGAAATTTCCAGAAAATTCCTGAACGTCCTTTATGGATGGATCATACCATTACATGGTGTGAGAAAAGAGGGTAACCACCAAGTTTCGTTACTTTTGGCCGTACAACGAAACGTTATTGGCAGTATAAAGTGCCGTATAAACGCCGTATAAAGTGCGGCCGTATAGCGAAGTATGCCCCAGTGGAAAGATTAGTATAATCAGTACAGAAGATATACTGCTATTATTAAAAAACTGATATTTAGAAGTCCTAAAAACCACTATAATACTGACATCACTAAGCATACTGATATCAGCAGTCCCCAAAAAACCCTGTATATATAGTGATATCAGTATAGAATCATTCTGGTATCAGTATAGAATCACCCACTGGTCTTTTCTCCAGGGCGAGTACTCAGCGTTTTCTCCCTCCCCTCAAAAGTTGATTTGTTTGGCACTTTGGGCGTTACGGTTTGGCACCGTTCGATGACGTCACCGTGGACAGGTGACAGGGGTGTCCGGACAAATTTCGAAAGCTGTGAGACACTGGAAGGCGCGTGTCAGTATGTGCAGAAATTCGGGAAATGGGGCCAGCAGATGAGAGAGAGAGAAAGAGAGGGCCACAAAACAAAACAAAACAATTTGTAGTCAAAAGAGACACAAGAGGATGGGAGAGTAAAAAAAAACAAAAGAAAAAAGAAAAGAAAGGAAGAAGACACACACAAAAAATGAGGAGGAAGAACACCAAAAATAACAATCGATGCCCAGGGCCCTGGGCCCTGCATGGACGTCAAAGGACCATGGGGTGTAGGGGAGGAGGAAGAAAGCAGATGTCAGGGGTCACACGCGTCCCGCCGATGACCAATGGCTGCTGACGTCAGGCAGATGGCCACGCCCTCCCCCTATCCCTCCCGCCAGGCGTCGCCACCGGAGGGGGTGCAATCAGCGCCCCCTACCTCCTGCCTCCGTTGCTGGCACAAGCCGCGAGTGGGGAACAGTTCTTCGTGCTGCTCTTGGTGCAAGCAAGGGGTGCAGCAAGACCGGGGCAGGGGGAACGGAACCCGAAACAGGATTAACGAATCGAGGAAGGCCTTTGAAAATTAGCAGAAGTTTGTGCATTGGAATACACTGCATTTGCCAATTGGCAAAAAAAAAAAAACTGGATCTGGTGATCTTGTGCTCTGAACAACCTGAAGAACCTGAAGCCCCTGAAGAAGGCCCTCGTCCACCCACTGACCGGAAGATGAGCTCGGACCTTCGCAGCGGAGTCCACTAGCACGCATGACACGGGTAAATTGATTATTGATTTCGACCATTGAAAATTCGGAGGTCCTAAGCCCCCTTCTGCCGAAACTGGGTGTCCGAAAATGACCTCACCATCATCCCCTTCTCTTTCCCATGGACTAAAAAAAACGATTAATGTACGTGCATGTGTCCTTGTCCGAGCAAAATTATTATAATTTCGAACCGAACTTTAATGGAAATTGGGGACTATTTCGATGCAAAATGAAGTCACAAATTTAACAGTTTAAAACGAAAATGACGTCCTCTGGCATCATTTAATTTCTTCTCAAAAACGACTAAAAATTGACTTTCGGATGACGTCAATTCAATAAATAAAAAATAAAAAATGATATCATCGGTTAAAATTCTTTTTCAAATAACGTCCAAAACGTATTCGTTAAAAAAAACTCAAAAATTATCGGAAAATATTAGGTTATATAAGAATAAAATATTTGGCGTTATTTTATTCTTTTAATTTTGTTTTCTCAAAAATGACCAAAATGTATGTTTGTTTTAAAAAAAATAATAATAATTAACGGGAAATTACGTTATATTGTGTTTGTATTATTCTTTGCATTTTTTTTTTTTTCAAAAACGACCAAATATATTGACTTCAAATTTCGATATAACCCCGACAATGACTTCATTTTTAAAATGTCCAAAAATATAAATTTGTTTTCACGTGTGTTTCTCGCTCGACAAATAACGTCAATTTATTCGCGACGCTCTCCACTGACCAGTCCGACCATCGGGGGTCATTTTATACAGGGTGTTCGCGTGCGGAGGTCAGTCCAATAGGTTAAAAATAACCCTTCGAAGTTGGAATTGACCAGACATGTCGAAATTCGTTCTCGACGAATTAATGGGAAGCAGTTAGTTCGCACTGACCTCTCAGGACTGACACGAGGCTGACCACCGTACATTGAGCTACATATATATGCACCGAAAAACTGGCCAAAATTATTTTTTAAGTATTTTCGCAAATAGTTTCAGGGTGGTCTAAATGCCATGTCAAGTCTATTAAGATATTTTTCATTGTTGATTTAAAGGTACAATCATGCATCTTGAACCACTGTAATTTATTTACCAATTAGACGGAGTTAAATTCTATGCAATTATGAAGACATTTTTGTTGAATTTATTGAATTTAATTTGTAGCTCTTTGTAGGGAGCAATAGGGGCAGTCCATAAAGAAAGTCGATCTCAAAATCTTATTTTTTTTTTTACAAATATCCGCATTCATTATCAATGTCATTATGACTGACACGTGTAGTCCTATTTCCATGTTAAATTAACTCATTTTCACATTACATGATGAGAACATTTAATATAAACCACTTTTTAGGGTGCTTGACTTTCGACCTAAAAGCTAAAATATACCGTTAATGCTATTAATGCTTTTTTTTAATTATGTCAAACACGAGGACATTCATTTTAATAGCTTTCATATTTTGACATTCTCTAAACAAGTCATTAACTCATTTCCATCTTCGTCATTATTTCAGCCTCAATAAAACCAATCTAAAGTTTTCTTTTAAAGTTTATTTTTTGACTTTCGAGTAAGCTTTTCGGTGCAAAAATGTCATTGTTCATTGTGCACACCGGTCAGTGACATTCGAACGCTGGAATTCCCGGTTCAAATCTGGCGCTGAAAACGAAATTTCAACAGCCGCTAGCCTCGTCCCTAGTTTCGCTATGCGGCCACAGACGGCGCTTCTTCCAGCCGCTTCCGGTCAGGTCAAGGTGGTCTCGACGCCGGACCACGTGACCCGGCGAGAGGGAGGGGGGGGGGGCCCAGGCACCTCTCTTCCAAAAATACACCGTAGCTCGATCAGCTGATCAGCGGATGCACTTCGCGGTGCATGCCGGGAAGTGATCGCCGCAATTAATTAAGGAAATCGAAATTAAAAATGGCAGGGCGACGAAGACGCCGTTGTCAGGAGCGATTGCTGGCGTCTTGTCGCCTCTCTTCAGCTCCCATGTCTTCGTCCTTTCTCCCAGAATAATATTAAAATTTAACGAGCGCCCCCTGGCGTCCGGCTCCTCGTGACATTTGACATTTAAGGCGATGGCGCCTGAAGAAAGAAAGGTGTTTGTTGTAAGGGGAACGACGGAAATCCCCTTAGGGGGGTTTTTCGCACTTTTCACCGTCCGTATTGGGCAATGCTTGTTCACCCGGTACTAACTAACGTACCACCGGCTACGACTGACCTGGATCTAGCACTAAAACCGTCTCATTGCGGTACAATAGTACTAGAAAGCATTGTATTAGACAGCATAGCTAAGAAAGTCTATTGAGCAACGATGCGTGGTATAGACAGTATTGGTCTTGCAAAATGGTACTAGACAATTACAATTCGTTCTAGACAGTGTTGCTCAAATGGTACAATACAATGTTGCTCTAAGACTTGTACAATTGTACCAGATAGTTGCTTTACTGTTGCAATCGTAACAAACAGCATGGCTCAGGCCCGTGCACTGTGCACAAGATAAGAAAGGATGCTGGACTAATTTCAGACAATTTTTGTTGATTTCTATCATCATTATCGTGATTTTATTTGCTATTATTTTTTGCGTGCAAAGGTTGGTGTCTAATACATTATATACATGCAATCGTACTAGACAGCGTTGCTCAACTTGTGCAATCGTCGTCCTATACTCCCGAATGCAGAAATGCATCTAGATAAGAGACATTATTCATTTCGAAATGCAGTTCAATGCATTTTCAAATGTACAGTGTATTTAGTAGCCTTATGCATTTAACAAGGTAATGCACATAGAGTACCAGATATCGTTGCTCAATTGGTAAAATCGAATGCAAGACCTAGCCCTCTTCGCTACTTGGCTTACTGATCAAAGAGCATCATTTGCACTATTTCAATGATTCTATTTAACATCATTTCACAATGAATCGCTCAAATTTTTGGGCAGGTAGGCCTATTTTTAAAACTGCCATTTGTTCCAAATTCCGACCAGGCAAAGGCTTACAGTATTTCATTAATATTACCATTATCGTGCTTCTTCGGAAAGCTCCTAATCTTCATCCGCCGTCCATTTCAACATGGTTTTCAACGAAACCTCGTATACTTCTCCAAAAAAACTTGGGATTAAAATGCAAAAACCGACTCGAAAGAACCGAAACGAATTCGAAAAGCCGATTCGAAATTCAAAAATTCGAAAAACGTTCTAGAACTTCGCGTTCTAGAATAAACTCACGCGCACTGAATTCTGGAATCCGCCGTATTAGTTTTCCATTTTTTGGTGACAGAGAACTGCGATGGCGAGTGCCGAATTTGGACAATATTTCGTGGTCAAGCCGGTCAAGAAGCAAAATTGTGACTCCGAAAGGAGCCGCATTTTGACCGCCAACATCGTCTCCGCATTTATCGACCGACCCCCGCAGCAGCAAGCCCAGATAATACAGGGCGCATCGAGAGTCGTACGCCTTTTCAACTTCCAAAAATCCCAGAAGTTAAATCTTTCTTCAACTAGGGGGTAAGGCAGTTATAATTGTACCAATTCAACTAGGCCTATCTAGTTCCGGGGTGGGCAATCCTGGAAAAAAAGATCAGTATGTGATTTTCTACTAATATCAGAATGATACCATACTATACTATACTGATGTCTATATACAATGTACATGTATATCCTGTTTTTTTACTATTAATATCAGTATGGTTAGTGATATCCCTGCATATTTTCTAATATCAGCATATGATCAGTATATTTGTACTGAACATGATGATCTTTCTAACAGAGAACCCTGTCACTAATCGCCACGAGTAGCAAATTGGTTAAAACGTGCGACGAACATGCACTTAGAATGTGTTGAATTTTACAAAAACAATTTTGCCTGCAACGTTTCTTGAATTCCTGTCATTAATTTCCAGGCAAATTTTGCAAGATATAAAAACATGTTTATGGTCATTTTTCAAATATTTTTCTACTACGGTGTTCTAATAATTAATATCGTTCGGCAAATTTTGTATGCTGGCTAAATTTAATAATTTATAATTTCTTTTATAAAAAGGTTTCCCTTACAGTGTTTACATTATCAATATATATAAAAACATTTATGAAAAGATATCCTAAAAATAGCGATGTTGCAAACAAATAGTATAAATTATATAAAAAAATTAATTTGGGAGGAGATTATTGGATGATTTAGATCGGTGATCAAGTAGTCTGGATTAAGGGCGTTTTCGGGGCTTGGATCTAACGCCATCTGCCGACCTCTTTTGGAGATGAACCAACCCCTGGCATTATATCAACCGCAAGTACGTTGGCATTTTTTTAAAAAAAATGGTTAGACAAATAAAAAGAAATGGGTTTGAAAAATAAAATAAAATAAAAAAAGAGACACACGAGAAGACGATTAGATCGCTTTCACCTATAACGGTCTTGTTTAAATTGCGTTTTTATCATCGCTCAAATCGATCGCTTATATCGCCGATATGCGACTTCAATGGGCGCCGCCTGCCGACAGAAAATAGAAACATGGGATGGCAAACAGGTGGTCACACCCCCGGAGTCTAGATAAAGAAGCATCCTTGTCGGGTTAACGAGGTGCCAAAAATTTTTCACCCATATTAAAAATGAAATGTATTGACAATGAATTTCAACATGCATTCAAAGTTTGACGTGCATTTAATATCAGGCTATAGTGTTGCCATATATTGCTATTTTTTAACCTTTCCTATATTTTAACTGATAATATCCTTGAAACAAAACCTTACAACAACAATTTTGTCATTATGTTTAACCGTATACCGAAACATAGACTAACAGACTGTAAAGTGAAACGAGGAGATAAAACCGAAAGGCCGTTATAACGAAACCTCATGTAAATATAGGCTGTATGACGAGGTCTTAGTGTAACACACATTAAAGAAAAGAGAAGGTGGAAGTAAAACAAAGTGGAGGAAACTGTAAAAATGCAAAGAAATATTTTCGTATGTTTATAAGTGTTAAATATTAAAACTATGGATTTAAGAGATTTAAACATTTTATTAATGAAAGTAGCAAGCATGCGGTCTGGATGTAGAAATGGAGACGTACAGTCACAGTTACATTTAAAAAATAGAAAACATGTTTACAATTGCTCTAAAAAATTCCTAAAGTTTTTCTATATTTCCTATATAAAATGCCTCTATGCTAGCCATACTCGAATTTTCATTTTGCAATTGCCAATCCAATTTTTTTTTAAATTTAAATTCAATAACAGTATAAATAAAGAAACCAGCTTCTAACGTTGACTTAACCGGATGGAAACGTCACGGCAACAATATCACCAATTGTAGATTAAAATTATGAATGAGGGATTGTTTTTAAACTACAGTTTAAACGTTAATTAACGAGCGTTGTTTTTTAACAACTAGCTAAGATTTCCATTTCAAGTTCAAAGGTCTCTATCGAATATGTTTTCTTCCATCTTTCATTGTGCCATTTTATCAAACGACAGTGTTTTTCAAGACTTTGGATATGAAGAAAGTTCAAATGAGCTTTTTACGTTGGATGAGTGGATCGAAACGTCCTAAAGACAGCAACGTAAGCGATTGTAGAATTAATTACGAATGTTAACCAATAACCCAGTAACGTATCAGCAACCATGTACAATCCATTGTACGAAATGGTTCTACCCAAGTGGTACCATTTTAGTGTGAATTTATATTCGACAATATTTCACATTTCATTTAATTGAAAATGCATCATCATTGCATTTCGAAACGCATTACCACAAAACGCAGCTCATCAAGAAGTGGTTTAGGTTGGTCTAAATGTCAAAGTTTGTTGTCAGTTGGAAGGATTACTTTCGCTTTTGTTTGCCCTCAATATGATGTCACTACATATTTGTGGTTTTTTTTAGACTACTGCGATCAGTATGCTTAGTGAAATCTCTGTGATAATTTTACAGCGACAGCGGTTTGAACTACTGATATCAGTATGCTTAGTGGTTTTACTAATATCACCACAATCAGTATTTTCGTACTGATTATCTACTATATCAACATATACTGATCTTTCCACCAGTGTTTGTATTTCCATGCTTTTCAAAATGTTTTCATTTAGAAATGCACTTGACCATGCAATAATTTAAGATGCATTGGCATTACATGTACTTTCGTGATTTTTTTTACCCTACATGTGACGCCCATGTGGAAAATTCAATTCAATTCATCTCGCAACGTCAGTGCTGTTATAGAAATGCATCTATGAAGTGCATGTACATGCAGATTGAGACAAATGTTTAATTTTAAAAATGTATTTAGTTAATGCATTTAACAATGCAGCAGTTTCAAATGCATGTCTCAATACAATTCTCCCTCCCCCCTCACCTCCCTCTTGCTCAACTCCTCCCCCGCGCGGTGGCGCTGTCGTCTCTCGGCCTCTTGTGCTGCCCCCCATCGGCGGCCCTGGCGACCTTGGGCCCTGGCAGCCGGCGCCGTCTGCTCCACGTGCGGCCGCCATTAAAACCCAGAGCCCGCGAATATATAAGAGGATCCTCCAACCTCACTTCTTCCAACACCCAAATTCATAGCGTTTCAACTTTTGCCAACAAATTTTAATTTTTCGATTTTTTTTTTCTTCTTCTCCCAAAAACTCCAGTTCGTCTTCGGTCCCGATGCTTTCGCCGCGGCGGCGCTCCGGTCGTCGTCGTATCCCCCACCCACGCCCTCCTCCTCCTCACCCCCGGGCTGACCATCGTCCATCCTGTTGTACCCCCCACCCACAACGCCAAAGCCAATCCCAAACTGTTGAGAGCCTTTGGCCTTCGTCACGGTGCAGGTGGAGGCGGTTGTGCGGCTGGCCTGGGCGGTCCTGGTCCTGTCGGCCCTGGCGGCCGTCGGAGGCTCTCCTGGCCCGGGCCAGGGCCCGGTGGGGGCCGCGAGGGCCCGGCGCACCTTCTTCGACTTCGACTGGGACGACGAGTACAGCCGATTGGCCCGCAGCGCCAAGAAGAACAACCACAGCGGCATCGTGAGGAGGAGGGTGCTCTACTGCCAGACAAAGTACACCCTGCAGATACTGCCCAACGGGAAAGTCAACGGAACCAGGAACAGAAACAGCAAGTACGGTGAGTACCATGACAAAGAATAAAAGGGCCTCTTTTGTCTTTTTCAAAAAAAAAACTTTTAAAAAAATGAAAAAGAGGTGGAGGGTGCTGGAAACAATGGATGACTATTTAAAAAAACTGCACTTTTTTGCTTCAAATATTCACTTTAATTGCTAAATTAATTTTTCCCCATCTAGAACTGGTCGTTAACCAGGGTCCTAATATTTTTTTACAATTCGAAAATGTCCCTGTTCATTTATTAAAAATGTAATAAATTAAAGGAAAAAAAATTGTCGTCAGGCAACCCGCAATGAAAGGTTGCATCGCAGGGAAGACCCCTTTCCCTTTAATTTTTCTTTTTCAAATGAATTTTTTAAAAATATATAATCGAAATTTTGAAATTATAAAACGCAATAAATAAATAAATTTAGAAATTTTCACGAGTATTTGTAGTAAACTAAATGCATTTTATGTGTCAGGATTTCCGGCGGGGTGATTTTTTTCGTTCTCCTCTTTATTTTTTCATAATTACATGGTTGATACCTTATATTTTTCACGCGATTAAGAAGTAGAATTATAAACGATGCCAACCAATAAACTACCAAAAACTATGATTTTTGTTTTGGCAATGGGGGGGAGGGATGGGGAAAGGAATCCACCAAAAACGCACAATTTATGGAGATCAACCTGGAAATTTTACAACTTTTTTTTTTCTTTTAAAAATTAACTCCAATAACTATTTTTCAAACGATGATAATGAAATAAAAAAATAACCTATTTCATTTATAATATTTATAAATTTCAACTTTTGCTATATAGGTCTACTGTGTATTTAGTTTATTCAGTTCATCGGTTCAGTGACGACTGACCGCTTACGTCACTAGGTGCGGACCGTGTCCAGTCAGTGAGGTGCTGATCATGAGTGACCAGTGGGAGAAAGAGAGAGCCCTGTTCCCCAAATAGTAACCAAGCGGCTAAATGGTCCTTGACATTCCGTTCATGCCAACGTCCATTGGCCATGTTTACGCGCTGACAAAATGGGACATTATGTGGGGTAGATTAATGACCCCAGACGGGCGCTTGACCAGTGTCCAAACGCTCCGGCCAAAGGTGTGCCGCCCGACAAAGCCCCGCGCCGCCTCCATTCAACGCGCCTGGCGTTTGATGTCCATCTTTGGCTTTTGTCTTTTTTTCGGACAGCTGGACACTGGTCAAGGCGGGCTGTCCCCTCCCCCTCGGGTCAGTCTTAGCGCTCCGCGCTTCAGATATCTGAAGAATTAGCGGAACGAAACGTTACAAAAACAGCAGGAGAGAATAAAAAAAAGGCATTAAGAGCGAAGGGAGGTCGGCCGGAGGGCTTGACCAGGGGTCAGCCGTGGGACGGACTCGGTAATGGGGGCCTAAATATTTGGCGAAAAAGGCGTGGACCCACTTAGGTGTCCCCATTACTCACCTGAAATGTCCCATGTCCACGTGTGGCCCTGGATCGTCCATCACCCCACGCCCCCTGGGGGCAATTCCTGAGAGGACAATAAAAAAAATATCACAATTTGAAAAATTTCGGACACCCAGGACAGCTTGAGGGGTTGGAAGGGTGCTGCGTCTGCCGCTTATCGCCGCCTATTAAAAAAGAATTTCGTTCGAATAGCCAGGTGTGAAATTGGGGTGAAATCGTTTAGGTAACGCCATAGCAACAGAGCCCCAAGATTGGCTTTCACATGTTTCTATAAATCCAACAAGAGATCAAATACATGTAGTTATGCATTGTTATGAAAAAGGGTAATGACATAGCAACCAGTGCAAATCTAGTGGTGTTATTTTGTCGTATGATAAATTCAATAGGAGAACCGATGCTGCAAATTATAGTTTAACAAATGGGTATCACCATAGCAACCAGTTGCAGACCAATGGTTTTGTCTTATTTTTTTTTTTGTAAATGCAATGTGATAACCAGTCTAATCAAGTGTTCCCAACATGAAATCAAAACAAAATACATGTACCTGTAGGCCTTTTGATCAATACATTGTTATTAAATGGGTAACGCCATTGAAACCAACCAGTGCAAATCTAGTGCTAGTATATATTTTTTTGTTTTATGATAAATCCAAGGAGATAACCAAACCATCAAAGAGCTAGCTGCTAATTAAAGTGTTGCTAAAAAGAAGGTATCATCATAGCAACCAACTGGAGCCCAGTGGTTTTTGTCTTATTTATTGTACTGCGTGAGAAACAATCAATCAAAGAGCTATAAATTATTGAGTAATGCCATAGCAACCTGTGCTAAATAGTGGTTGAGTCATTTGTGTTTTATGATAAATTCAAAGAGGTGTAAATTAAGTGTTATTCATTGGGCAATGCCATGGCAAGCAGTATGAGCAGTGGTTTTGTGTCATTATATTTTTATGGCAAATCCTTCGAATAGCTATAGGAGTTGTATCACCGAAGTAATGTAGTACCATTACTTACAGCCGCCATTTTTTTTATTTCTTGCAGCCGTTTTGGACTTCATGCCCATTGGAAGGAACGTCCTTTACATCAAAGGGGTTTCGTCCGGCCTCTACCTGTGCATGACCATCGACGGACGTCTCTACGGATCAGCTGTAAGCAGCGCCATCTAACGCCAGAGGGCGACGTTAAGATCATAGTTTATGAGCGGCCCCTGTCTCTGCCATTTTGGTCATAACGTCGCCCATTTTGGGTCAATGCTACCAGAGAAATGTTAGAGAGAAGTGGTTATGAGAGGTGGTTAAATAACCACCGATAAACAAACAAATACACGCCCATTTAGAACTAATGCCATCTACGTGTGCCAAAAGTCACAACCAATAGCAGTTTTTTTGCTACATCAATTTGGCGAATTTGGGTCCTTGAAATTTCGTGATAATTTCCTGGATTGATTATTTTAGTTACTTCCAAGCATGTGGTCTGTTGAAGTATTTTTAAATAATAAACCCCACAGGCACTCTTTTTAATCGATAATCAGGTTTTATATTCGAATAAATGACCAAAAATCCAATCAATAGTTTACTGAGAATTCAGTCATCGATTTTTCAAGCACCCTATATGATTTTCAAGTATCCTAATTACCTAAATTTCAATCAAAGCATTTTTGAAAACACAAATTTCAATAAACTTGTCAAAGACTTCAATGACCGAAATTTCAATCAATGATTTTTTATCGAAGACTAGCTACCTTAAATTTCAATCATCGAATTTTCAAGGACACAACTTTAAATCAACTTCTCAATTACTCTAATGTCCTATTTACTTTAGGCATGTTCTAATGGGAGTTGATGAAGAACTTTGGTCCACCCTTGTACAAGGGAATTTTGTACAGGGTGACCCACCAATAGAGGGTAGCTCCTATAACGGTTGGGATTTCAAAATTCCCATCTGGCCTCAATCACTCGTCCCACCAAACTCACTGACCACTCTTTTGAGAATAACGAACCAAGGAGTCTAACATGTATGCGAGTCTTTGGGTTTAAACCCCCCATAAAGGCACAATTAAAGTAAAGGCTCTTCCTCGCGCGCTTCCAGGGCCAGCTGATGGCATTTGTCTAATTTCTCTTTTGTGGTTTTTCCTTATTTTTTTTATAAAACAAGGTGAAAAACCTGGACAACTGCTCCATCGTCGAGAATTATGTGGTGAACTATTCGACTTACCACATGTTCACCCAGTCCAATCAACGCCAGCGGTGGTTCATTTCCATCACCAAGAATGGGCGAGCGAGGCGCCGCAAAGCACTCAGATCTAGAAACAGGCCAAAAGCCACTCTGTTCCTCACCGAGAGACCTGCCTTCAACCCAACACCCAACTTCCGGGAGCAAGCGGCCACCCGGAAGAAGCACCGGAGGAAACCCGCCACCTATCCCAGGCGGAGGCCGGGAGCGTGAGCGACGACGACAGCTCCATCGAGTGGACGTTTGCTCTAGTGGCAAATATGGACGTCTTTTTCACACTTTTCTCTTGCTAACTTATTGCTTCGACGGCAGTGATGGACGTTGGTCAGCCACCGATTCTTCCTGGTCAGGACGTCATTGTCTATCGTCTGAGATGCCGGACAACCGACGCTGCCTGGTCAGTGCGGCCTTAGTTAACGGCGGGGATGTCTAAGGCCGATGCTGTCTGGTTAGGATGTCAAGCGATCGGTGCCGATTGGTTACGATGTCCGCGTAGTGCCTGGCTGGGGCATTCTTTGCCGATGGTTAGGACACCCGGCGACCAATGCTGTCTGGTTAGGATGTCAGCTGACAGTTGAGATGCCGGGCGAAACTGCTTGATGAAGACATCCTCCACTATTGGTTGGGATATCAAGTGACTGATGCTGTTTGGTTAGGATGTCAAGCAACCGATGCTGCCTGGTTAGGACGTTCTAAGCTACCGGTTGGGATGTACAGAGTGTTGAACTTGAGTATCGCTGAAACATAGTTCCTAAAAATAACGCTTGCCATTCAGAAGAGCGGTTGATCGACGAATGAGAAAGAAGCCCAGCTACCCTCACACCTAGAAGGGCGACAATTTCGGCTGTTCCGGTTCCGGTCCCTGACCACACGGGGCGCCATTTTGGTTTTTCCTGCATGAAAAAATGTAGAGTGCAAGTTTCCCCTAAGGAGTGTCGCCTTTTGGCGTGAGTAATAGCGACACTCCATACGCTTTCCAGGGTTAAAATGGCGCAGTGCCATCGGACAGCCATAAACGGCTTAAGCAACTGGATCACTCGAATTTGACTCGGTACCGGTTTTTTCAAGTCACTTTTAAAGAGAGCGGACATAGATGGCACCTACGAGCGATCCTCGAAAACGCAAGTCCTTAAAAAGCGTTTGCCAAGTTTGTATTTACAACATCGTGCTTCAACTATTTAATGGATTGTTGTAGGTGAACGTTTTCAAAAACTTTACACAAAGTTTGGATTTTGGCCTATATTTCTCTAAAGCAATTTTCCAAGGAATATCAAGTACATGTTATTACAAAATTACAACCGAGATTGCAAATCACAGATTTTAGTAACATAAAATTTGCTTAGAAATATTAACAATTAATGGTATGCCATTAGAATAAAATTTAAAAACAAAGAACACAAATCTTGGAATTTTGTATTTGGCCTTATAATTTTATTAAATCCCGTGACTTGTTGGATAATTCTCAACATCCCCTTGACTTTCCCATGTTATGTGGGAACCCTGATTAAACTAATTTTCCAAATAAAACAATTAATAAAACATTTTCTAAACAAAAATCCAAATCATGGAGTTTTGGTTCGAAAAAAAGCTGAATCAGAATGAATATTACTGCTTTTTTTCCCCTAAAAAATAAAGATTAATGTTATTAAAGAAAAGTACGCCCTAGTCGAACTTGTATAATTTTAAAATAAATTAATCATAATCCACTGCATACAACGCCATCTGTGACTTGCGTGCCAAAAGTGACGGAAATAAACCTTTGTTTTAGTTACTCGTCTTTCAAAGGCTGGTCAGTTCGAGTGTCCATTTGGTCGAAAGGTTCTCTTTTGCTCTCCTAGATGTTCTAATTACAATTAATCGCGTTAAACCGGTCCCTCGTGTACACTTTTCGGATTAATCCCCTTAATTCCTGCAAACCCCTTCTTATAGAACTATTTATTCTGTAAATACAATTTTTTTTTGTTTTTTTTTTGGAGAAAAACAAAAACGAAAAACAGGAGTTTTGAAATGTCTCGTGATACATATTTTACTCTGAAAATGGTCGAAAACTGACTGGTAGCGCCCTCTCACTTCCGGAATGGCAACAGGAAGCGAATTCGACGAATGGATTCTTAAAATGGCGTCAGTTTTTTGAAGTAATTGCTAACTGAGTCATTTCATTCATGAGAAGAATTCTCAAAGGACCTTGAATCAAGTTTAGCCACCATTTCATTTTCAATTCGATTCAATACATGTCACGTGATTGGGGTGAAATTCTTCTTATAGCAGTGTTCTTCGGGGGGTTTCACATACACCCTTTTGTCACAATTTTAAAAGTGATGTTTATCCGTGAAATTACATATTAAAAACAAATAATTATCGTGATATTGTCGCTTCTTTTGCTACTTTAATGGTGAATTCGTAATACTGGCAGTATGCATCAATATTACCATCAGTATTACCGTCAGTGTTGCAGCTCAGTAGGGTCAACCTGCTTTCACTAGACCTAGTGCGCAACAAGAGCACATGTACCGTGAATAACACGAAATTGGGCGTGGTTAAGTTATTCTGAATCCTTGTATAAGATAAGAGATCGATTACGGTCAGTATTACTGTCAAGTGTCCTCGAAATTGACATTCGAATATAAGGTTTTGGTGACACATCCTGATATTGGTCACATTCAACTTGAATCGATCAGAATCTATTACACGCGATCAGCGTTAATGTCAGTATTTGTTGTCAACGACAGTATTCACAGTGGAATCTAAAATGTCAAGAATTTGCAATGAGTTCTTCTCTGACGTTTTGTTTTTAACCGTCCATTTTTCAGAAGTAACCTTAAAAATTTGGGGAAAAAAACGTCAAATAAAAACAAGAGGGACAACGAACATGATTTGTCGAAAGCTCTACTTGCAGGGGAGCACATGCATTCTTATTGGTTGAATTCAAACCCTAACAAGCAGCAAGGCAAAGAAGGCACTCTTCCTATCATTGGAAATCAGATTTGGTCAATTATTAGATTGTTCCCGTGAGTTAGGTTTAAACTGTCATGAGCCAGATCAGTTTTATCATACTGATGTAACTTTGAGAGTTTAAGGAGTGCCAAAAGAGTAAACAGGAATAACTAGTTTAGCAAAGCCACGCCCATTTTCTTACCATACATGGTGCTATCGTTCTGCACTGAGCTAAAATAGACAGTAATGCTAATCGGGCAAATGCAGATACTGTCAGTATTACGGATTCAGTAACCGTGGTTAATTAAAGACCCCAGGTGCACGTGACAATTCGCTTCCCACATTTCAAATCGTGTACATAATTCGTGTTTTGTGGACAGTTTTATTAATATTATAATTATTATGCAGAAAATTGTGTTCAATTAATTATTACGTGCTTTTTATATACATGTAAATAAATTATATATATTACGCGAAAAGCCATTACGAGACTATGGGAGTTAGGGCTTCTGTTTATTGACAGAGCCTACTATATATAGTAGGCTCTATAGTACTATATATATATATATAGTAGGCTCTGATATAGTAATAAGAACGCTATGGGGCCCAAGCCCCGCCCCAGTTCAATGCAGCGATCCGATTGGATGAGCCCTTCTATACGTAACAACCACTTCCGATTCCGCCTATAGGGTTTCCTGGAACGCCCGCCGCCATTTTGTTTTTGTGCGCTTTTTTCAAACCATAAAATGGACCATAGATGGCGTTCTCAATGCAAACTAACATTAAATTAATCAAACCATTTATTCGTCGCATTTTTATTTATTGTTTTATATTTTATTTTTAAAGCGTGAATTAAGCTATTCGATTGCACCAAACTCCGATTAAAACGCCAACGGTATCCTTAATCGCTACCTTCTTAGTCAAGTACCGAATGACGCCATTTTCAACTAGAAAAATGACGTCAAAATTTCCGTTCAAATGATTTTATATCAAGTACGAAATCAATGCCAAATACTTTTTAAATTAAAATAGCATAAAACGATAACAAAATTGGAGACAAGATGATGCATGGATTGAAATTACCAAATAAAAGTATGCTAAAATTTTACATTAAATGATCTCAACGTTTAATCAACGTCAAACACTTTTATTTTAAAAAATCAAGAGTGAACAAAATTATGCCGAAATTTAAAGCAAGTTTTTGTATATATATCGCATTAAATTATGCTAAAGTTATTTAATGGAAATAATACTAGGTACAATTCGATACAAAAGCAATGTTAAACATTAAATACCCACGAAATAACGGAACTATTTAAAAGAAATAATGTCAAAACAACGTTATGACCAAAGAATGACGACTATGACGTATTAATGATCCAAACGGGTTACCATTATTTAATGGAAAATATGCTCGGTATAAACACGAAATTAATATCAAAATGCATATAATAAGGGGTCATAAGTAAACGTACAAAAAATGACCAATAAATGAGGTCGAGATCCCGTTTTAGACAGACCTGAAATGACGTCATAAGGGCATACGTACGGTAACGATTACTGCTACAAAATTATTCGTTTTCTCTCACAACAAATCTGTTTAATAGTCGATTAATCGTAGAATGGTGCAACCGAATTGACCAGCATGCAGCTGCCTTAATTGCCCCCCTTATTTAATTAACGAACAAGTTTTAATATGCACCCAAATTTCCTTCAGCTGTCAGTTGTTTTTCATGTCGCGTTCATGTTTCCACCCCAAATTTTCACTTTGTATCCACAAATCCCCTTTTTTTTGCATCTGAAAAAGTGTTTCCACATTTGATTTGTTTTTCGTTGAAAATGAAACGATTTTTAAATATACAAATAATTCGTCAATGTCTATTCTTTATTGCTGTTATTATTATTAGTATTATTATTAAGGGTCGCTACTTCTATCAAGTCTGGCTTGAGTCTGAGCAGTATTTCGAGTAAGCTTACCTATAGACTATAGTCAGTTCAAAACTAGAATTATAACAGGAATTCAAATGGACCAATAGAATACAAGAGCCTGATTTTGCGATTACTCTTTCCAGTCCCATTGGACATTCATGGAGCTTTCGTTATTGCTGGAAAGCATGGTCTATAAGCCGAATAGCTCTGATAGGTTTTGGCTTAGTATGTTCTAGTTTTGAAAAGATTATATCAAGCATTATTATTTTTTTTTGTAAAAATATTTTTGGGTCTGCTTTTAGGTGCTGCCCCTGGACGAATTCCAGGGCAGGTGGGGGCCCAATACCGAATAGGGACCTGGGTTCTTACAAAAACGGATGAAAAGGGGCGGCCAGGGGTGAAGGGGGTGGGGGGGGGGAGGATTGTAGAACCCGAGGCCCCTCGGGGTCTTGACCCCCGGGTACAGCACGAGTCAACCTCTGAATGGCCGGCTGACCGCCCGGGGGTCAAAGGACATATGGCGCAACTCAAAGGGGGATAAAAGCCTGTGATTTGTTTGGGGCCTGCGTCATCTGTCGCCCCGTGCCCCGTGAGCCCCAGCCCCTAATCCCGGATTAACCCCCTCTTTTGTGAGGTGGTCAGCTTGTTATGAACGCTTAGTTAATGGGCCTTCGCAGCCGGTTAAAAGTTAATCGCCCTTCAATGAGCTCCCATTTATTAACCCGGGAACAGGAAGGGCTACCAGTCAAGGGCTAATCCGGAGTTTAATCGTCGGTTAAATTTAGGGGGGGAAATTGAAAGAACTGATCGCCGTGTCTGTACAGGAATTGGTGAATGTCAAATCGATGATTATTTCAAGGACTTTCACGCACGTGGTAATACAAACACGTGTTGATCGAGGACGAAACTTTAAGAACAAATATTGATTTGATTCCGTTTTTTTAAAAAAACATGAATGAAGCTTCAGGTTTTTCATGAACTCCAAAGACCAGTAGGAGGAGCTCTTTTCCATCATATGTAAACTTTGGCAAACTTGTACTTTTGGTACTTTTTTTAAAAAAAAGTAGGATGCGAACAATCAGTAAAGGTCAGATAAATCAATGACCCTATCGCTAATTTAATGACTATTTCAATTAATGACCTCAACTTAGTGAAAAAAACGTCCTTAAAACGCTGAATAAATCCAAGCACTTTCAGATAAATTTAGAAATTTCTACGAGCCTCCAGGCGCCATTTTGTGGTTGCTAATGACGCTCGTTAGATGGCGATGGCGCGTCGACAGGGGGCGGGGCCTAATCCGACATCCTGGTCAATTTTAAAATGTCACGTATTTGTGAAGAGTGTCGGACTTCGGAGGGCCAGGCGGCCATCTTGAAAGGCCCCTTATCGTTCCTTCCGGGTGACAAACGCGCGTAACACATTTTAAAAATAGCCTAGGCCGGACAGGGGGGGGGCGTGGCCGAGGCACAACAATGTCCGAATTGGCCAAATTTTCATTCGATTTTCCGCCAATTTCCCCTTCCTTCAGGCTCATATGGGGCCCTTGGGCTTGGGCACAAAGGGCGCTTCTCTTCAATTGGCTTCAGCAGCTGCCCTTTGTGATAAGAAGTATGGTAAGGATGGTGGGGAGGAGGA
>JAQIXS010002799.1:0-20839 GCA_034700785.1 Rossiulus vilnensis
CCCAGCCTAGCGTGCTGCATTTCGTTTTGCACCCTAGCGTGCAATTCAACCTGTGGCTTATCGTCCTGAAAGTTTAAAAGCAGAGTGGATTTCGTTGGAGTCAGAAGCGTCTTCCCCGAGCTCCTTTTATCCTCTCTTTTCACTCCTTATCTCTTAATCGCCGATTAAGGATTATCCCACTCGACTTCCGGTCATCGTCCGAGCATGAGGCCCAGCGCCCTGACCCTCGTGCTCGTGACCCTCTTCATTTCCGACGACCTTCGAGCCCAGGAAACGTGCCTCAGGTTGTCGACTTCCGGTGGGGACGATGACAAACCACTGACCGGAAGTGGGGGTCGCTCGGTGTGCCAGTGCCTCCAGTGCAGGAAGAACGGTCAGCCCGTGTCCAGAGTGTCCTGCAAGAAGTGCGGGGCGAGGGCCTTGGACGAAATTCAAGCCAACTTGACCAGTGGTCAAGTGGTCAGCACTCTGTGAGTCCGAATGTCCGAATTCTTTTTGTTTTATTTGTTCTAAAGTTTTTTAAATTTTTTAAATTGATTACGAATGATAAAAACTGGTGAAATTTAAATTCAAAAGTTTTGGCAATCCTTGCATTTTTATATCTTAGTTTATTTATTTTATTCCGATATTATAAGCTGCTTTTAGACAAACTGATGAATGCAAATGATGGAATTTGAGAAATTTAAATAAATAGTGAGTCCAAACATTTGACAATGCAGACATTTTTTTTTCCTTTGTCATAAATTGCTTTAAAAGAATTTTACAAAAAATTATGCTAAAATTGTCATGAGTGAAATTTTAGGAAAATTAATCGTTTATGTTCATCGAAATAGATTTTAAAAATTAATTGTTGGAAGTTATTAAATGGATTTTTTGATTGTGTTGATCAACCTTGGAATGTTGGAATTTGAAAACAATTCAGATGGAAATTCTTTTACTGGAATTTAAGCGAATGAGATTGGTCTACCAATTTATTTGGTATTGATTTTGGGAGAATGACAGGTGTAACAATTCGAAACGTCTTTATTGGAATGTTATCGTTTCGAATGTTTGGTTTTTCACCAAAAATGTCATTCCGCTCGAATGAACTTTTTGAATTTCATAAAAATGTTCACAGCCATTAAATTATTCAAAGCGATTTCGCTTCTCCTATTTCGTGAATTCTATAAAATGTGTGTCTGTTTGAGAGTCAATCGCGGCTGTAGACTCTCGAGAGCTGAAGCTGACGAGTCGACAGTGTTTGATGAGCGCTATGGGAAAGTTTCCCCACAACTCATTCGTGTCTCTCAGAGAAACTCTACAAACACTGTACATGTGTACATGTCTCTCAGATAGTAACTCTATACATGTGTACATGTCTCTGAGAGTAACTCTATACACACATGTATGGACAAACATGAACTTCTCATTCGTGTCTCTCAGAGAGTAACTGTGCATACACGTGTACATGTCTCTGAGAGTAATTCTATACACACATGTATGGACAAACATGAACTTCTCATTCGTGTCTCTCAGAGAGTTACTCTATACATGCATGCATACATGTCTCTGAGAGAGTAACTATAAACACATGTATAGACAAACGTGTTGTAATTTGTCTCTCAGAGAGAGTAACTCTAATGTTGAACTACATTGCTAAAATATTCCCAATTCGTGATACAGGTTAAAACCATAAGGGGTTTATGTGTAGAGCCTTTCAGTTAACCTTGAGTGGTGCAACAGGGAGGGGGTCAGGGGGTCACTCGGGTTCATTGCGTGGCTTTTGACCAACTCTTTTCCTTCTTCTCCACCGGATTGTTAATTTATCTTTTGTTGTTTCTTTTGTTGTTTCTTTGTTTTTATGATATTTCCACTTTGTTTGGATTAAAGACGATTTGTTTGGACGTTTGGTTTATTGTCGACGTTTCATCTTATCTCTCTTTTCGTTCAGCGACTAAAAGGATAAACCAATGATATATATTTCGATGATCTGATTTTTGTTAAACGACCACGATGACATTTGATTACGTAAACAATCAAAAATTGATATATGAAGGGTGCCAAACCATAACTTATCAAGTGCCAAACAGTCGACTGATCAGGAGAGTGGAGAAAAAATGGATAGATTTGAGAAAAGTAAAAATATATATCGATGATCTGATTTTGGTAAAACGACCACGATGACATTTGATCACGTAAACAATCAAAAATTGATATATGAAGGGTGCCAAACCATAACTTACCAAGTGCCAAACAGTCGACTGCACTCTCCTTAAAGGATTGCTACATTATTGCTGAAGCAGGTGAGGAATGGCTTCTACAAAGTTTTGGACTTGAAAAAACAACGTATTCTTGGAGAGGTCTGGTACTTAAGACGTTATGACCTAATGCGAGCATATGGGGCTAATCTTGACTGCCTTTTGTTGTTTAAAAGTGAGTTTGGAGTGCAATGGGAGATCGTAACTCAAAACCTAAGCGGTTTTTGAAGTGTTTGTTTTGGTGAATTTTGAGTGAATTATCGTCTTGTGTTTTGCATATCCGTTTCCTCTTTTCGCGTAGAAATAACGCGTAAAAGGGGAAGATAAGAAGCAACAAGTGTGTGCTCTTCCTAAAAATAACGACTACGATATAAAAGTTTGAAAGATGTGCAGAAATGTTAGTTTGTTGCTGGTGTTTATTTAACGACACCTGAATCCTAGAATCCTAGAGTTTGTAGAAAAAAATGTTCATGGTCTATTTTTATTTATTATGGACATAAATGCCTATTGTACTTTTCCATATCGTAAATTTTCCATTTTTAAACAAAGATTTATTATTTTTAAAAAAATTTATTTTCTTAATTTGAATTTCCTGGAATTTTTTTATAGATGTTATCCATTTTGAGCAATCGTAAATTTTCCATTTTTAAACAAGTTTATTTTCTTTAATGGGCTTTTACTACATTTTTCTTGTCTTTTCCGAAGTTTTACGTTTTTTCTAATTTATTTGTCATTTCTTATGAATGTCTTATTTTTCACTTAATTTTATTTCGAGTGACTCCTTAAATTTTATTTTTCTTAATTTGAATTTCGTGGATTTTTTTTTACAGATGTTACCATTTTTGAGTAATCGTAAATCAGCCATTTCTAAATAAAGAATTATTGTTTTCTGATTAAATTTATTTTCTATTATTGGCTTTAAAATTTTATGTTCTACACTTGGATTTCGTGGATTTTTTTTATATATTTAGGTTACCATGTTTATGACCCAGCGTAAATTTTCTATTTCTCAACCATGATTTATGAATTTTTTAAAAAAGTTTTGTTAAAGTTATTTTTCACCAGTTTATTTATTTTATTAGGGTTTTAGTTTTTTTAAATTCAATTTCCTACCCATCACTCAAAAAATTTTACTTTATTCACATGAATTTAGTGGATTCTTTTAAGACGTTACCATTTTTTGACAAACGATACATTTCCTATTTCTCAACAAAGATTTATGAATTTTTACTCTGTTTAATTTCTGTTTTTTCTTGTGAATTGTTTACGATTCGCTGAAATTTCCTTCTCAACTTCCCTACATTTTCTCATCTTTTCACCAGAGTTTATTATATTTTTTAAATTCACTAATCTTGACTAAATGTAAGCTTCAAATTACTCCAATTGTGATGATTTTTTTTATTCAATTTTTGTAATTTCCCCCCATGTTTTGTCATATTTCTCATAAATGATTATTTATCAAAATATCCTTCTTATTTAAGTAAACATGATCTTTACTTAAATGGGAAGGGCATTCACATCGTTCAAATTTTAAATATCTAATCTTAATTATCCTATCTAAATTAATTTGAAATTTAAAACATAGAATTGGCTGAAAATTGGCTGAAAATTTTCAGTTTGTCACCCAAAAGTACTTGTTTTCACTTATTAAATTCCGATTATTTATTTGTTAAAAGACCGTGTACGTTTTTTTAAATTTTTCTTTGTGTTTTTTTATGTAAATTTCAACCGGAATTAATAGCCTTATCCCTAGGGAACCCCCTTAACATTTCTCCTAAATCGTCTTTGTTTTTTTTCTCTCTATCACCTCTCCACTACTAGCTCTTGTATTTTTCTTATTTCTCCCCAGGGATTTTCCCCTTAAGCGATTGCTTTTCTTTTTTTCCCCTCCCTCTTATCAAATTTAGGAGAAAAGGTTTTTTTTTAGGGCAAAAGATAATCCACCACCAGTTTTCATTTCGCTGTCAAATTTATCCTCTTTCATCAAACTGAACGTCAGAAGATAAGATGAAAAATTGTCTACCAGGAAGGAAGAAAATTTTGACATTTCATTAAGGTGATAACGCCTCGTCTGGTCATCCACAAATCTATTTATTTTTTTAAAATGTTATTCAGGTTTTGAATTTTTCAATCGTACTTGAAATGAATTTCTGAAAAATTTAATCAGATGAAATGAGTTTGGTGCCATCTGTGATACCTTTACTTCCCTATGAAGTAGGCTTAAGATTTCTCAAATATATATATAAAAACAGTTGAAAATGTATAAATTTTGCCAAAATTAAAATAGTTCTATAAATGACCGATACTGAAAAACAATTTTGAATTGATTATTTTAAAAATAATTATGATATGAGAAATTCAGCTAAATTTATAATGCTCAAAAGTGGCTAATGGGAATTTCATTTCTTGAATTTAATAAACAATTCAAATTTATGAATTTTGACAAAATTGAAGAGCAGGAGAAATGACCAGTGCTGCAAATCAAAAACAATTTCTTTTTTTTTGGGATGAATTAAACGATTATTTGCAAAAGAAATCTACTTTAACAATTTAGCTAAAATTATAACGCTCAATTTGAATTACAAATATAAAAAGTGTCTGGAATTTGATACATAATAAATACAATGGAAAAAACTCTGCAAACTCAGTCATAAAATATAATTGCAACCATAATAACATAAAACATAATTACACCTACATAATTGTGTAATAAGAAACTTATATTGGGAAATAGTATTCAACGACTTTCAAATTATGTTAATGCATAAAACCTATCATAATTTGTAAGCATATTCACTTAGTTTAATGTAATTATAAAACATCATTACAAAAGTTAATGTTTGTAATTTTTTTTTAGAATTATATCCTTTAAATGCAACGATTACAAGGTTTGCAAAAGTCCAAAATCATCTGATTTCAATAACAGAAGTGCTTTCTTTCAGACTGCATTTCAAATTTACTTCATAAGGTATAATTTGCGTTTGAAATGACCTTGACAACTCCAGAGGTTATTTGGCTTAGGTCCAAACTAATTTCTGGATCTAACATACGATGTACTTTGGAGGATCCGGGTTACTGGGGTCATTTACTTAACAGATCACGTGATGTTTTCACTTCCTGTTTAATGGCGTCGTTAAATCTTCTTCTGCTCTCATTTTTTTATTTTTATTTCTTACTTTTTTGCGTTAAATTTTTATTTCTGAGATCGTAAAAATTCATTTTGTTTGCGATGATGTTGCCAAATAATGACCTTTAAGAGTCGCCATCTTGTTATGGTTTTGCCTGGGAAGGCAATAAAAAAACTGATGCTATTTCACGATTTAATAGCACGTTTCGTAGCAGATCTGGAGATGTAGTCCCTCAACCTCGAAAATTCTGTAAAAACTAACAAGTTTTTGCATCAATTTCTGATATCTTAATTTCTTCCTAAAAATATTTTAGTACGAATGTACTAAACCTAAGTTGATACAAGCAGTCCAGTACGTTTTCTCAAAATATCGTGATGTTTTTTTTTAAATTTTATTGAAAAATTATTTCCCTAATTTGTTTTCATAATGTGTAAATTTTTAATTTGTTTCTAGTACAATTATAGTAATGTTTATTTCAAACGTATCTATAAAAATATTTTAAATTAGTACTATTTTTTTTATCGAAATAGATGTAAAGTTCTAGTCTCTTTACCTGGAAAATTCTGTAAAAACATAATGTTTTGCATAAATTTCTCATGTTTTTTTCCTTTAAGCAATTTAAGTTTGAATTAATTAGCAAATTGGTACGTTTTCTCGAAATATTGTGTAGTTTTTTTTAAATTTTATAAATTAATTATTTGTTGTTATTTGTGTCCAGAATGTGTTTGATTTTTTAATCTGAATTTATTTTCTATAAAAACATTGTTTTCAATCAGCACGATTTCTTATCCTGATAAAATTCGTTCAGTATAATTTACTGTATAAGTTATTTTCAGCGAAATAGGTTTTTTTTAAAAATCGTTATCTGCGTTTCCCAGCATGAAAATCTTGCGATTTCTAAACGCCTCAAAGAATCTGAAAACTTGCAAATATTAATCTATATTTGTATTATTTTATTTCCTTGAATCAGCAATTATAATCGATTTAAGTATGTGCATTTGCATAAATATACATGTATATATCTATAGAATAGCCATAAAATAGATTTTATGCAACTGGGAGGGGGGATGAGATTATCCTAATATCGACATTCCTCAAAGTTAAAACCGTGGTTTATGAAATTGTCAGAAAATCACTCTTTGATTAAAAACAGGAAGGAAGAGAAGAGGGGGAAGAAACGCAAATTAGATTTACGCCAAAAATCTCGGCGTAGAAATTGCTTATTCATAGTTTTTTTGAAAAGCTTTTTTTCTCATATTGATACGTTTTTTTAATGTAAAAAAAACATCAAAAACAATATATATTCACCGCTATTTTTTATGACAAAATTTTTGCATATCTCGTTAATTGAATCGTCTCTTTTTTGTCATCTTGCACCGGAAGTGACGTGCTTGAAATATATTTAGTATATTAATTTAACATAAAACAAACTGCAATCAAACAGTATTATGGAAAGTATTTCACTTTTAAAATACAATTAGAAACTTACGTTGTAAATGGTATTTGTGGATGAATTTAATTTGGAAATCTGCAAGCTCAGATTTAGATTAAATTTAGAATAAGTGAAAATATCAAAAACAAGTCTAATCCGTTTTCAATGGCAATTTAATTTTATTTTGCTAATCATAATTACGTGTAAGCAGTGTTTGCCTTTCATCAAAAATGAAAATTAAACTTACAGAACATGTTATTCAATTGAGCAGTTAATTGTGAGAATTTAACTGTTTTTAAATTACAAACCGTGTGATTTAATTTTTAAAAATATATCATTCGTGAAGCTGCATTTTTATGCACTATTTTATTAGAAATTTCTTTAAGTATATTATAAATAGACATAATGAATTTTGGTTTTATTACATTTTGATCTTTTGTATGTACATGAAGTTAAAACTAGCCAGTTTTAATTTAAATGCATGGTATTTATTTTCTTCAGTGATAAATATTTGTTAATTTGCTTCGATTGGCACTTGAAACGTTTTGAATTCACTTTGTATTTTCTCGATTCAATTGTTGTATACAAGATGTATGTTACATAGAGTTTTAGACCAGATGTGTTGTGCTCTGACGTCCAACTCTGACGTTTAACTGCCATTATTCCCTGCCATAAACTAATAACAAAAGTTGAAATTGCGTTATCGTGTTTATTTCCTTATTCCTAATTGTGATCGATACTCGCTTATTGTCCTTTCAATAATTCATCGCAATTATTTAATCGTGATTTGGTTATTTTACCAAAAGCGAGGCCATAAATCCAATTAATCGAACGGGTGGCGCCTTCTAGGGGGTCATCGTGACGTCAATTAGGATCGAAAACGACGTTTTCTAGACATAAATCAACACGTGTGCGCCAACAACAACAATAATAATAATAATAATAATAACAATGGAAACGTCGATAAGATCGAATCACTTCTGCTTTCGAGGTCGACATCACATCAAATAGATCGTAATGATTTCGCAAGCTGCCACAAATGGCGCTGCAGGAATCACATTCCATTTTTTGAAAAAAAAAATAAACTTAACGGTCATTTAATTCTTATATTTAGATAAAGTTAACAAACACATAAACATTAAATTAGAAAATAATCAAAGCACCCCTTAATTATTGGCAATCACTGCTTACATGTACGTATTGCAGAAAAGCCTACAGTAAAAAGAGAAATCAATTTAGCTGATAGCAATTATAATTGAATAGATATTAAAACGTTGTAATCAGATAAAATAAACGTGAATTTATTTAGACCTACTAACAATAACGGCCGTTAAATCTTAACAAAATAATAACAATCAGCTGCTCCTTAAGTTAATTGCAAACGCTGTTAACATTGGAGTATTGTAGGTAAGCGTACCCTAAGGGTTCAGCAGTTACACCAGAGCGTTTGTTTGAATTGATAAAAACGCAAATGGGAAAGGTTTAATTAGATATTTCAGTAGAAATGAATGTTAAGTCTGTTACGTTTTTTATAAGTATTTATACATGTGTATGAAAACGAGTGTAAACCAATGCATTTATTTGTCAAGTTGGTTAAAATTTAACTATGAAGCCCCTGGCAGGGTGGCAAACAAGTAGTGCAAAATCAAACTTCTTGAATGTCCTATGTAGTCCTTAAAAATTCTTTAAAACGTCCTAAAACTGCTTAATTACAGGAGTAACAGGAGTTAAAACTGCTAAATACAGGAGTATTGAGTTGTCAAGCAGATGCAGTTTAACAACACTTCCTTAATTAAATTTCTTTAATGTAGAAGTTGCCCTAATAAAAAAATACTCAAAAATAATGTTATTATTGTATTAAACGCAACCATGAGCATGGAATAAAATAATGAATTCACCTTTTGAAAAAAAAATCCTAAAATAGTCCTAAAAAGTATTTCATTTCAAATCTTGCAAATTATTTGCCACTCTTGCCTTTGTTTGTAGGCAAAATGTGTAAGCATCATGTCTTTAATAAATAAACGTCCTAAAATTACTACAGGAAAGCTTTCGGTAGGGGCAAAAACAATTTTATCTGATTGCAACAAACCTAGAGTTAAATTGAATGAATCTGCCAGTACGTTAGGTTTAATTCTGCACCTAGCTTGAATTAAATTGAACGACAAGTGCACTTTTTTATATTAGGTTAAAACAACGTTGCTATCTTAAGATACACTTGAAATAACAGACGTGAAAATTGAAAAAGTAAAGAAAAATCAGCTGCCCCTAATTGGATTGCAAACAGTGCAGATAAGAGAGCATGACGATAAAACATACCCTCAGGGGCAAATGCATTTTTAGCTGTTTGTCCCCAGAGCTTATGTTAAATTTGATCAAAACGACGAAAAATAAAAGTTGAATCAGAAACATCAGTAACAATAGGTGTTAAGAAATCCGTACGAAAAAATGAATAAAAGCAATGCTTGCACTTATAAGTTGTCATTAATGACAACTTATAAGTGCATGCTATATCAGTTACCATAAACTAAATATAGTAAAGTCAAGGAACCCTTTGGCGAGGTTTAAATTGCAGTTAACTTGCTGTAGTGATAATGAAAAAAGCAAAAAATGACTAGTTATATCAAAAAAATATCTCCGTTTATCGAGGTGGCCGTCTGAAATTAGCCTTAGGAGTGCTAGGATATTTTCTCCACGTTTTCTGTCAACAAATATTGGTTCAATTTGAATCAATATCGTGTTTTTAGCGATTAAATTTCCCCTTCGTTGGTGTTTTGTGAACTTATCTGAAAAGGGTTGTTGATCACCGAGGGTCGCTTTTCATTCACGAATCTTTTTGGCATTTTATCAACAACGTCTTTCAGCAAATCCGTAGCAGTATGGAAATATGATTGCCTCTCTTAATTGCCAGAGGTTCCAGCAAAAAAAAAACGTTTTGCTTTATTCGGGATTTTTCTCTCATCACCCAAAGTTAATTAAGTCGCCAGAGTAATTATTACCAGGAAACAGATTTAATTTGGGCTTTTTTCTTTATAGCTTTTCGTTCAGGAACCCATATTTGCCATGGCGAATTAATTTGCTTTTCTTGTCGATATTTAATATATAATCTTTCTCCGCCTTCACTTACTTACCAAAAATATTTTTTCTTGTTTTTTTTGCGGTGAGAGTGGGTCTAATTAGAGCGAATTCCATCTAAAATCAAAGCATTGAAAGTTTTTCATCAAAAAAACGTGAAGGTCCTCGAGTGAATCTTTATTTAAAATTCATGAGAATCAAAGAGTTTTTGAGATTCATAAACAGTTCATCGTTGGCTGCTTCTTCTCAAACTCTTATATTTTCAATTAAGTTACTAAAGCTTGACAGCATCATCTTGACAAAATTAAGCTTTTTTCTAAAAAATAAATAGATAAGTTGGAACTCATCGATGCGTTGTGCGGATTATATTTTGGTTTTTGTCTTTGGTGATTTTCTTAAAGCTTTGAGTACTGAGACAAAAAAGGCCGTCTTATCAAAAAAGGATTAAATTTCACGCATCGAGAATCCTCGAGGGTTTTTTGATTAAAACACATAAATAAGATGATATAAAATAGCAGCTCGCAACATTTAAAGATCTTAAACTAATAGTAGATAACTTTATATCCTTCTTATAATACAATTGTATAACATGAAACTTACTCAAAGTAGCCTCTAGCTTATAATGCTTTTAAAAATATTTTCAATGTAGCTTAACACATCAAATTTTAACGAAAAGGTTTTCCTACAGATGTACCAAACAAGTGTTGCAGAATTAAAATGCAGTAGAAAAAAGCGTTTACATTAGCATGACTTTTTTATCAAAGAGAAATCAGTATAAGAACATTAATATTTTTATTCAAGCATTTCATTTATGTTGACAGAGTACTTTGATAAAGCATTATTAAACTTGATAAATTTATTTTTCTTTTTAGCTGGACCCAATATGTAATTTTGTCTGAATTTGATAATCATATGCTAGAATATTTTTATCGTTGTATTAAAAAGCTCTTTTGCCTTTGAAACTCATTTTTCAACTATCGATGGTTCTCTGTTTAAAACACCATTTAGAGGCAGACTTTTAGAATCAGAAAAACTTAAAATTCAAACCACGAAATAATAAAAACATAAAAATTAAATCGGAAAACAAAAAACAGATGCGCCTTGAATGTCTGCAAACACTGTTAACATGAACGCCTGGCAGTAATGCTCACCCTCGGGGGCAAGTACACATTTTGCTGATGGCACCAAATTTAATTAAATATCAAATGGAAAATGTTTAATACCATATTCTAGTTAAACATTTATAATAAAAAAAACATTAAAATGCGTAAAAATATAACAAATACAAAAAATAAAAAACAGCTACCCTTTAATGTGACTGCAAACACTGCTAACATGAACGCATGGCAGAAAAGCACACCCACAGGGGGCAAGTACACATTTTGTTGATAAACACCAAATTTAATCAAACATCAAATGCAAAAAGGTTTGATTTGAGATACGAGTAGTACGTGAGTAGGTGTGAAATCCGATACACGAATAAAGCTACATTCACACACATGAATACGATGTTACATTTATTTCTGTAAACAAATCCTTTTTGCCCAAACTTGTTTTTTTCCACCATTGTTTGGTTCTCTTGTTTGAACAGTCTCCATTTTTCATTGTTGCCTTTGATGGATCCATCTGAAAGATAGATGCAGGCCCTTTTAGATTAGTTCGCCATCGTCATCCTTTCTATTAGGTTAATGGGCGCTTCGGCTATCGGCCTTTCGATTTTCGACGCCATTTCAGGGCCCTAATTGATGGGCCGAATGCATCATAGTAATTGATGGCCACCGACATTTCATCCTCGGTGTCTTGGGTTTTTTTTTTTCCTGTCTGATTCCGACCTTCCTCGATTTTTCAAATGGATCAAAAGGACCCTCGTTGGATCGGTGATCAAAAGAATAAAGCAGAGTCACGTTTCAGGCTCATTAATCAGGTGTAATTTGTATTTGGGAGTGTTGCATCATGGGAAATAGTAGCAAACTCCCTCATGTAAGGGATTCTGCTAACCTCGAAATCCTGGGGAAAAAATGGAAAACTTAGGGAATGTTTTAATTGGAACCTGGGATTTTTCGATATCAACTTCAATTGGTATTTCTTCAATATGTTTCTGAAGCTCAGCTCAAAAATATATTTGGATAATGAAATTTCACCATTTCCGAGGTGAAACTCTGGTAACCATGGCAACTGAGCGTGAAACTCTGGTAACCATGGCAACTGAGCGTGGAACTCTAGTAACTATGGCAACTGAGCGTGGAACTCTGGTAACCATGGCAACTGAGCGTGGAACTCTGGTAACCATGGCAACTGAGCGTCGAATTATGGCAACCATGGCAACTGAGCGTGTAACGGTAACTATGACGACCGTGGAACGCGACGTTCTATTTTTTTCAGAGCTCCGCGATGGAAGACGCCATTTAAACTTCCTCTTGAAATGACATGGCTACCTGGAAAACCGGTAATATTTTTATTTGGAACCTGGGATTTTTCGATGTCAACTTGACTTGGTATTTGTTTTGATATCATTTTGAAGCTCAGCTCAAAAATTCATTCGGAATGGTGGTAACCATGGCAACCGAGCGTGGAACGCGACGTTCCATTCTATCGAACGCCACGATGGAGTTCTATTCAGCCTGGAAGACGCCATTTAAACCTACTCTTGAAAATAACATTTAAATGATAGCGTGGATTTAAAAAATAGTAATTCCACTAATTTCGTGGTCAGGGACGAAAGGATTTGAAACGTAGTCTCGGTTTTCGCGTCCTCTGGGATCCGAGCGAAACAAGGAAGGTGAGTTGAGGGTGGTTTCATCCAGCGTATCGTCGCTTTTCGTTGGTCCAAAGACTGGTGGTCATCAGAAACGAATAAACGTCGTTAATTCATCAACGTTTAGAGTATCGACTCTCAATTACTGATCCTGAATTGATCGGTGCGTGGTAGGTTCCCGTCGTCTTTGTGTCCATCTTCTGGTCTGCTCAATTGAGGACTTTAACGGTGTGAATGAGGCCAATCCCCCTGAGGGAGGTCACGCAAAAGCATATTCAGAAAATGTAATTGGATGAAGAAAAACTTATCAAAGTTTGATCAGTATAATCGGAACTGCGCAAATGTACTGATCATGTACTGATATTAGTGAAAATGCCATGATATCACCGAGCATACTGATATCAGCAGTCCCAAAAACCACTATGATAACGATATAAGTAATAGGAATAGTCACTGATATCAGTATAATCATTACAGTAGATATCGGTACAAATAAACTGATCATATACTGATATTACTGAAAAATGTAGTGATATCACTAACTATACTGATATTAACAGTAATAAAAACCACTGTAATACCGATATCCAGTATATGTATATATATATGGTGACATCACTTAATCTGATGCCTGATATCACTTCTGGTCATACTGATATCAATAGAGAACCACAAACTGATTTTATGTCCTGAGTAGTTGTTCGTCCTAGCGTTCGACACCCTGGAGGAAAGATGAGCAGTATCATTGCAGTAGATATCAGTACAAATATACTGTTTATATACTGATATTACTAAAAAAATGTAGTGATATCACTAACCATACTGAAATAAGCAGTCCCAAGAGCCACTATAATACTGATATCAATAAGCATACTGATATAAGCAGTCCCAAGAACCACTATAATACTGATGTCACGTTTGGGCTCGTTTATCATAGGTAATTTGCTTTTGAGTGTTGCATTATGGGTACCCTGACATATGGTGTTAACTAATCTGGTAATCTTTGAAATCCTAGAAGACTCGGGGGAATGTTTAATTTGAACCTGAAGCCTTTTCAGTATCAACTTTATGTTGTATTTGTTAATATAATGACATGGTCAGGTCGTGAAAACGACATGGTCATCATGGTCATCGTCAGTTGCTCGACATCGTTGTAGCATATAAGGAGCGGCTTTCATTAGTCAATATAATTAACCGTGTTTGTTCCTTGGTTTTATTGCTGACCACGCCCACTTCCGGTGAGCCATTGACCGCTTCACGCCTTTATTTGCTTAAACGCCAACCGATAAGAAAAGCTAATTAGGCGAGTGGGCGATCGTCGTGGTCAGCAGCCCCTGACAATTGACCACTGCTGACCACTGTCCACTTTATTTCGATGTCAACAACGTTAATGGCGCGTGGCAGACGTTATGGGAGATTAAGATGGTATTGCTAATTACAACGGTTTTAATCTTGGGTTTACGACGATTATGTAGTTTGTCCTCCTCCCCGGAAGCTCAACTTCTGCATTCGCCACAGATGGCGCAACGATCGGCCTCATTATAGGGATTTTTAACATTATGGGATATGCATGTAGTTAACGTGGAAATTCACTCGTTACGACTAGGAATTCTGAGAAAATCTCGTTATATATTACGTGTCGTAGGTTAAACCTGCCTAATAGCAGGGTTAACGTTAATCCATGGTTAATTGTGCAATGCTTGTTCTTAGTGAAGGGTTTTGCTTAACTCTTGTTGGTGCAACCGACCCTAAGGATGAAAAATGTACAGCATTTGGGAAATGTCTTCAATGTCAGGTTGTACTATTGTAGGTTAACTGAAAGGTTAGATAACCTGGAGTAAACTATAACCACGAGTTAACCTAAGGGTTAGTAGGATTTTGTTGCACCATTTTACCATGGGGATTTTTTGATCCAAGGTTTAGTAAACATGGAGATGGCCCTTTGCAGATGGGAATTCTGGGAAAATTGCATTATATTGCAAACCTTACGTTAAATTCTGCCTAGCATTAATCCATGGTTAACTGCTAACATGTTGTGGTGCAATGTTTTGTTTCCTTCGTAAACCAGAGGTTAACCTTGGGTTTGGCTTAACTTTTGTTGATGCATCCGGCCATTAGAGGAACTCACCATAGCTAAGTTCATATAAAAACTACGTTTAAATGGGAGGTGCTAACTTAAGTAATATCCATTAAAATAATTATTGATCATTAAAAATTTACAGTATTGGAAAACGTCACTTATGATCGGTTGTACCAACAAAGGTTAAGCAAAACCCAAGTTAATCCGCTGGTTAGCCCAGGAAAAGCACTGCACTACAACAGGTTATCAGTTAACTATGACATAACCTTAACCCAGCTACTAGCCAGGGTTAACCTTAGGTTTGTGACGTAATGCAATTTTCCCAGAATCCCTTGCGGCAACAGTCCATCTCCATGTTACCCAATACCTCACGTTCAAAATCCCTATGGTAAAATGGTGCAACGAAAACCTACTAATCCTTGGTTAAACTCGTGATCATAGTTTAACCTCAGGTTGACTAACCTTTCATTTAACCTGCAATGGTGCAACCGGCAACAACCAAAAAAGTATCCAACAAACAGGAAGCTTTTTTAAATAAACTCATATCAACATCAGTTCGATGATGATTTCGTTATTATTTTCTATCAGTAATAGAATACTAGATAATTTGGATTGTGTAACAAACGTCCTGCTATTTTTACTTTATTTCGTAAACAATAAACGTAGGACTTTCAAGCCTAACAACCCAATTTTCTATAAATCTGTTTTTTTTATTTTATGTTTTTTGGGGCAAAAGATATTCATCAATTTTCCATTTCGTCGAAGATTTCCTAGAATTGCTTGGTTCTTTCATCATGAATTTGTCAAATTATTAAATCTTGAAAGAAAAATTGCAACATATTAGCACTTCTTTATTTTTGTTTATTTCTTTTTTTATATTTTAAATTCAATCATTTCCTTTATGAAGTCGATTTGAAAACGTTGTATTTTTTATTTTATTTTAAATTCAAATCGTTTTCCTTTATGAAGTCGATTTGAACACTTTGCATTTTTATTTTATATTAAATTAAGAGTCGAGAGAGAGGAGACAGAACGTTTTATTGCTGAGTGCGAGGCGACTTTTAATCTTTTAATAAGACTAAAGTACGTCGTTTTATTTCTTACCTCCTGGGGTTTCTTATTACGTTGCAAATAAAACAGGGATTACAGGGCTTTAAATCCCCCCTTTTATGCGGTTATTCGAAAGCCGATTAAGACATTTATTTCTGACATCTTTTTCGATGAAAATAACAAACGTTACGTCGCTATAAACGTCCTTCTTTCTCAGCATTATTTTGATTTTCGTTATAAATCACAAATTAGAACTGTGCAGTTCATTTTGGGGTGTTTTTTTGGTTCAAAACTAGAATCAGATGCAAAAGAAATTTATATTTACGATGAAATGCATGTAGTTATGACAGAAAGCCATCAAGTTTTTTTGATAATATATTCAGGATTCTTATCTAAATCACTGACATTTGAACATACACACGCAAAAATAATGAATCCAAAATCGCATGAAAATAGGATTTGGTTAATTAAAAAGTTGATTAAACGAGTAATGATGAATAAAGCAATCAAGTGGGAATCATTCTGCCTAATGCACGAAATTTCAATAAAAAATCCAATTCCAGATGGGTTTCTCTTTGTTATATAATTGAGTATGGTAAAAAATTACACATCGTTTTATAGTGCTAGTCGATTATTTTGAGAAATCTACATTTAGATTAAAGCCAAAAAAACACATTAGAATGGTATTGAATAGATTTTTTTTGCAAATATATGAAACCAAATGTAGTCATGGCAAGAATCCAACTAAGAACGAATTTACGCAATTTTTTCATGCTAATAACATTATTATTATTATTATTTAGAAACATGAATGGTAGTGCAGTGTGAGGTGCTTAAAACCAATAAACACATGCTAGAATGGTATTGAATAGTTTTGGAAATATATCATAAATTCGTAGCAATTAGGTCAATCAAAAATCAAATATAATCATGGCAAGAATATAATTTAAAAGGACATTTTTGCTTCAGAAAATTTAATTTTGTTAAGCAATTTAAAAAAAAACATGAATGGAGTAGCAGTGTGATGAGCATCACTCTTGAAAGATAATCACGTTCAAAATCAAATTACCAGAATTGCCAGACACTGGGGATTTACCATCTTTTTAAATCACCTATTTGGTTTGAAACTCAAACAATTAAATCAGACAATTTAAACGAGCTTAGCTTGGAATTAGTTTGAAATGGATCCTGAGTAGTTAATTTAAGTTTCATTTGCTCTGTCTAAACAAATAGAATTAACTTCAGATAATATGCTTAGCAGTCTACAATGTGTCTGCACACGTAACAGCAATAAATTTCTAGCTAAATTCACTGCCCACGATTTCCAGTGAAACCATTTATTTAGACGGACTATATCATATTTTATCGAGCGAAAATGCAAATGTGAATGTAAAGATAGAAAGGAAATTCCAGAGTTACATTAAATTAATCCAGTGAATATTAGAAAGAATTGGTTGCTCGGTTTTCAGAAATTCATATTGTGCCTGTAGTAATAAACCGAATAATATTGGTAATACTGTAGTAATACTGATATCAGTATGGTTAGTGATATCAGTATTACAGTGGCTTTTGGGACTGCTTATATTAGTATGGTTAGTGATATCACTACATTTTTTTTAGTAATATGAGTATATAAACAGTATATTTGTACTAATATCTACTGCAATGATGCTACTCATCTCTCCTCCAGGGTGTCGAACGCTAGGACGAACTACCACTCAGGACATAAAATCAGTTTGTGGTTCTCTACTGATATCAGTATGACCTTAAGTGATATCAGGTATCAGATTAAGTGATATCAAATATATCCATCTATAAAATACGTTTTCAAAACCATCATTACACTCTAAAATACATATTTTTTCTATGTGGGTATAAGCTGGGTTAACCTGCTGTGGTACGATGCATTTTCTTGGTTTACTAGATTGGGTTTAGCTCAACGTTTGTTGGTGCAACCAGCCCTTAATTAGCCATTTTCGATAATAATTAATATTTTTACCCTGCTGAACGGCAAACACTGCTAACACTGAGTTTGCGTTACTGGAAAGCCTATAAACAGGGGCAAAAGGGTTTTCAGCATCTAGCTTGGTGGTCGATAAATACGTTTTTTAACGAGAAATAATGAGCGATAGCATTGCGACACCGACAAAAAACACTTAATAATTACATTTAAATTAATTAAACACTTGTTTAGCGGAAAATTGACTGTGAAAGCTTTCGAAACGGCTTCACTCAGTCGATTGAGCCGAGCTTCAATCCGAGTCAAATTGCTAATTACAACGCGTATGAAATTCAATTGAAAATTACCGCATTTTGACCACAGACATTGAAAGGTTAATAAGGTTGAATAAAAACACGTCTGATCCTCATGAAAGGCCAATTTGAATCGAATTGATAATAAAAGCCCAATAATTAAATAATTTGGTGCTTCCCTGATGAATGGCAAACACTGCGGGCATGGAAGCTAGACCGTGAAGCCCATGCTTTTATTTCGATGGCTAATTGCGTTCTATTTCGGTTGATAAAATTGAATAAAATCGTCATTAAAAACGTTAAAATTCAGAAGTATGCAAGGTTGAATCCTGTTTCCTGTTTTACATCCTGTTTTACAGGAAAGAGCAACTGAAACTTGATAAAAAAAATTTGCTAGCATAAAGTGTAATTTGTCATTTGTGAGATAAGACCAGTAACCGGATTGGTGTCATGCTGATCTCACTAACTAAAAAGATTTCCATCTCTATAATTCATTTTATTGGCAAATTTTGTTTACCTTTTTTAAAACTATGTTTGAACATTAGTTTTAAATTAAATTAATTCACGTCAGTTTTATCCGACAACTTAGTGATTAGCTGTAGTAAAAGCTATGTCGTGGAAATCTCAAGACTAATCAAAACGATTTGGTATAATTATTCGAATTTTTATTGAATATTGTTTAGAATAATTATTAAAAATTATATCGAAATTAACTTCTTATCAAGAGCTGCATAAATTATTGAAGTGATTTTCTAATTTTATTCTTTTAATATTTGAAACTGATTTAATGGAATTTGTAAACTTTTATGGACATAGAACATTTCTGGTTTATAGACCTTTTGGACATGGAACATTTCTGGTTTATAGACCTTTTGGACATGGAACCTTCCTTGTTCATAAACCTTTTGGACACGGAACCTTTCTGGTTTATAGACCTTCTGAACATGGAACCTTTCTTGTTCATAAACTTTTATGGACATGGAACCATTGTGGTTCATAAAACGTATGGACATAGACCTTTCTGGACCCACTTATATTCACATCCACATTCATATCAATATATTATATTGCTCATCTTTTATTCGAGAAATAATAGGAGTATAAAGAGCCATGAAGGTTGAAGAAAAATCCCCTTTCAATTATGAATTTTAAATTGTTTCGTTATGCAACATTTCGCTTTACAAACACCATCTCATGATGAGCCCTGTCTAGACCGTAAAGTGAGGCATGGGTGTTCAATTATGAATAGCAAAAAAAATCATCCTTGTTCTGCTGAAAATCCAATTTGTGAGACTGATAAACCTGTTGGAAGGCCAGGAGCGAAATCACATCATCCCTTATAATGTTTCACATTTATTAAATTAAAATTTACGGCTTGGCAACAACGTAATGTTGAAATAATATTATGCAATCAACGAACCCCCTGTCCTTGGCTGATAGAGGCTCAAACCCAGCGACGGTTAATTAGTAAAGAAATGCCAAGCCTTTCATCAGGAGGGCAGACTTTTCGATTCACCGATCTTCAATTAAACCGAAATCGTTTATTAAACCGAAATAAACTGGCAACCGTCTTCGATGTTTGCTTTAAAGAATGATGGCATTGATAATACCGGCTCCTTTATAAATTAGCAATTGCAATTAACTGGGTAATTAACAAGTGTAACCCTGTACATCCTGTTTGATAGGAAAGAACAACTGAAACTTAATCATTTTGTTTACTTTGATACATTTAATTTGTACTTTGAGAAATAAGGCTAGTGACCGGATTAGTGTCATGGGAATGTCACCAAGTAAAACTATTTCTATCACCATAATGTATATTTTGTTCAAATTTTGTTTTCAAACTTTAAAACTAGTTTAAATATTAATTAGAAATTAAATAATTCTGATAGTTTCAACCAGCAAGTTTTTAATTGGCTATAGTGACATCAACGATGTCATGAGAATCTCACTAACTCACTATCTCACTAAAAATATTCGTATCACTATAACGTTGTTTTTTTTTCAATTTTGATTTTATTCTTTTTAAAACTATGTTTGATTCTTAGTTTTCAAATCGAATAATCCACACAGTTTCATCATGGTGTCATGAAAATCTTCGTACTGATCAAAACGATTTATTCCTACGTTTCAGTTTTCGTTTTGCATCTTTCAAACTGATCAAATATTATTCAGAAATTGAATAATTAGTGGATAATTAAACCCAGTTCATTTTCCCTTCATCCAGTTTGTTTGTTTTTTATTTATTTTACTATTTTTTTGTCCCTGCTGAATTAAACGCACGAAAAACAAACAACCACTCTTGGCATTAATTGCAAATCGCCCAAAATGAATTTCGTGGTTTTTACGACATTTTCATGACCTTGAACACTGATTGTTGATTCGATTCGGAGGACCCCACCCTTCCGTTTGGGCCTCCAATTGGCCCAGGGCTCGTTAAAAGAGCCACCCGACGACGTTAACAGGCGTTAAATATCGAGGTAAGCAATTAGGATACGTCTAATTTTTACCTCGCTTTTACGGCCCTCGTTCCCCCCTGTGCTATTAAGGGGATTTAGGGGGAAAACAACAGAAACCTGTTGATGGCCACTGATTCCAACTGAATCGCCAAATGAATATGTGTCGAAAATTTAGCCTGTTTAATCCTGTTTTAGAAGGGTCTCATTTATAGAGCACTATTTTTAATGGAATGGGCACTATCCTTAAAATTAAAATAACACTATATTTTGTAAACGAGCACTATTATCAATTATTAGTCAATATATAGTTGAGCATTATTTTTTGAGCACTATTTAACGTAAACAAGCAATATATTAAATTAACCTAACCTAA
>JAQIXS010002800.1:0-20834 GCA_034700785.1 Rossiulus vilnensis
TCGGGACTTGATTAAAAGTTCGAGTTAGCGTATTATTCTATTTATAGGAAGTCGAGTTATCGAGGTTCCACTGTATAAGCAAACAACATTCAATAACTTGACGAAATGTTAAGGTGAACTCTGATGAACCAAGATGGCGAAAAAAAATTCTGAACTTTGCAAGTGCATCATTCAAACGCATTTGCGATCGGGTAAACAAATTTTGCTGCGCAGAATGTCATTTTAATTAATTTTTAAATCCCATTCAGGCAGGCAATAGCAATTAAAATGATGTCAATACAAAACACCTTCTCGATGGACCCATCACCCTCCCAAGTCTGACAAAAGCGCATTGAAGGTTCTATTTATGAAGTGTTTGACTATTCCCGACCGCAACCTGTTCGGATCAAACGTCCCGCGGCTAGTGTTTATAAAAAGCAACAAAACTAAAAGTAAAAAAAAGCTGGCGAGACACCCTGGTTAGACAGTAACACAGAAACACGCTGGCATTGACTGGTCATTCCACGATTCCAAGAAAGGCTATAAAACATCATTATAGGTCACGTTAATTTTCCTTTTCCCTTATTCATAAGGTTCTATTGGCTTACGTGCATTCATATATTTTTTTCTAATATCGACATGCCAGCATTCATTTCAAAACCCTAGAATTTCAGCCGAATAACCTCTCTCTCATTTAACTTTGTGTATAGACCAATAGTGGATAAGTCCCCTTCCCTATGGCCCTAATCAATAGAGCATGCAATTTTAATTAAGCTAATTCAACAGGAAAAATCTTGCACTATGTCGATAGATATATACGTGCGCGGGAGGGGTAAATTTGGCTGCATGCTGCATTTAGGCCTATTTCAAAGCAAAGAGGGATGAGTTTGAAAATAGGGGGATAAAAATGGAGCCTTCCAACCCTCGCTTTCTTTTTTAACCCCACCGTACATTTGAAGGACAACTCTGCCTAAGATGAACGATGATTTCCCCCCTTTTTTGTGGTCAGTCACCTTTTAAAAGGCAGGATAAAATAACTAAACAGCGAATTTGAAAGTGACCATAAATGCGCAACGCTTTAAATAGATGTGTTACAAGTGACGTTCATTTTGTGAGTTTTATTGAACTTCTTTTAAAAGTTTTAAATCCCAAGGTTTCGAAATTTATTTTTTAAGTTATATTAAAGTTCATGTAATATCTTTTACTTAAACAGCTTCAACTTTATTAATATAAAACTTGCGTATTTTGCAAACGTAATCATGCCACAAGCTAATATTTTTCCTTTCATTAAAAGTCAACTTTTCCGGGAAAACATGATTTACCATGAATATGTATATGTATACGGAGAAATTTAATCTAAAGATTTCTTGGAGATTTGCCTTACATTGAGTATCATTTTCATCTTAAGCCAATCACATACAAACATTCAGCACAGATTGGACTGCATCATTACGACGCTCACGTAATTCCATAAATTGGAAATTGATAGGTAACATTAACAGCACTTTAAAACTAAGTATTTATAGAAAACAAATTCGCCAGGCATCGAAACTTATTTTAAAAAAATGACTGGAAAAAATAATGTATCTGAAGAATATGCAGTTTTCACATGTAATTAAAATTTATTCCAAATTGCATATTATTTTGGCTTCATGACATTTTGGGGGCACGTTTTTAGCCCTCATTGGCTCAATATTGCTTTTACGGATGTCCAGAAATGGCACAACTAAATAGCACAAATAAAAACGGATGAAACACTGGAAAAATATAGATAAATCCAGCGATACAGTCGATTAGTTTTGAGGATTCTGAGATAATGGGTTCAGAAGATCTACCCTATCAGGCCAGTTTGAAGGCATTGTGCTAGATCCTTGTAGCCAAAATTCCGAAAAATGTATGATTTTCATTAAGTTTACTATCTATCCTAAAAACTGGTGTGAATGACAACCCATGGTAGGCTATAGGCCTACAGATATCATTTGACTTATTTTAAGTTTAAGATAGTAATCCTGAATGGGTATTTGAAGCTGATATATTTCAAAGCCCTTTGCACTACTCATTTAATGTAGGACAGAGCCAAGATCGAACTCCGTAAGACCGGAAGTGAAGTCACTAACTATTTCAGTTATTAAATAAAAACAAGTAGTACTTGTGATCGTGTATGCCTATTGAACATTTTCACGTATTCATAACGATCTCAATTTATTTCGCCGACGTAGGCTGTCATGGCCGCTGGTTGCCAAATGAGACGTAATTTATGAACGTCCCCATCTGGTAACGCCCTATATTGGTAGCGAGATAGAGTACAAAGCTTAGATAACAGCGTCGACGAGTTATTTTATAACCTAGACAGCAGCGTATATTGGCAGCAACGCTGCAAAAACATCATTTTATATACATTATAACTTTTAGGATGTCAATACTTTCCTAATCGACGAAGTTTGTAAACATTGAAGAAATGCGATTTAGACAACGCCCTCTACTACGTGTCACTTATAGGAACACTCATAAAATTAAAAAGCAAACAGGCACAGGCTGATGGGTATATCAGCGTAAATGTCTGCATAGTCCAATTCCCTTTATAATGCTATTCCAAATTGATTTTAAAGAGCCCTGAGACGCATTAAGTGCAAATAGATTTCAAGATGGCGGCCATATTTTCACATCGTCCTTCGTGAACACATGTTTGCCGGCGTTTCAACCTCGACCTCAACTCTTAAGCTAACCTGCCCCACGCCCCCTTGACATGCATTCGTTAGAAACATTGTCAGAAAAGAGCATAGTATTCCTACAACCCAAACTGAAATCGATATATATGCACGGTGTGCATTTTACAACGAGCAGGCCTTCCCCAGCTTAATGTATTAATATCTCCATTTTCGCATGCAGTTGTTTGGGGCCTAGAGATGAAATGGCCATCGATTTCGGCCATGGAAACGCGGGTCATCGACTATACAAACTTAAAATTAAGTTTAGGAAAAACACGTCGCAGATGCTTTAAAGGGATGCGGAGACCAGCGCAGTTCATCGAAATTCTTGAGGATCGAAGCATTGGCGAAATTCCAGAATATTTTAACCGGAACATAGGTGCAGACATTCAATTCACTTTCAGAGTGAACCTCACGCAGAACCCAAGAGTTTCAGGAGTTTAAACTGCTGGAAAGGGATCTAGAAAGTGCAGAAAGTCCGGTGCCAAAATTTCGAATCTTACCTGCACGATCCAGCCTCCCTCGCGTTCCAATCCGCGCCGCGCGTCAGCCGTCAGCCGATTCCAGCGCCTACCAAAAAAAGTTGGACACCAACTAGGCAATGATTTCGGCTCCCAATCGTATACGTATATACGCGTATTTTTTAATTCCCCCTTATTTCAATCCAATGAGTAGGACGAATAATTATTAGCAATTTGCGCCGAATCGAGCGCTTGTCTCAGATCCTCCCCCGCCCTGCCTTTCGCAGCAGCCGACGTCAGCCGCGCGCAGGCCAATAGGCTGGCGGCTGACGGCCCAGGCGGCTTATCAGCTGCCGGCTGACCAGCCGAGAGGCGGGGCTCCTGGGGCCGTCCGAAACATTCTCTTCTTCTCTGCTTGTGTTTTCCTGGGGGTTTAATTATTTAACTGCTAGACTAGGCTCGTTCGACCTCGATCATTTCCCCTTCGTTTTTACTCCACCTCTTACCCCGCTGCCCCCCTTTTCCCCCCCTCTACTCTTGCTCGTGGCTCGCCTCTCGTCTGCGGCCTACTCCTCCGATCACTCCTCTACCCCCACACCCGTAGTCCAATGTCTGAGCCTGCTCGAAAGTTCACCAATGAAAATTCAACCTTCAAACTGCATAACAGGGCCATCGAGTTACGGATGCTTGCCTGCTCCAGCCAAGTTACGTGATAGCGACTAACAACCAAATTGGGACACTCGCACCCCGCCTTGGCCCTAGCGCTTCAACATCTTGTTGCTTTCGGTTGCCCTTCGTTATACGTCCACCCCCCCTCCTTCCTTCCTTGATTCAGTTATCAAATTCTTCCATAGTTATTTGGCCACCCTTCGAAAACTGAACTTTCATTCGTGCCATTCATTACCCCAGCAATCGAGACGTTTTTCAACTGGGGTTTTCGAGATGTGCATACGTGTCCCTATAGCATTCCCCCACTTTTTTTTCTTCTTCCCGATCCAAATTACGTGTAAAGACGCTGACAAAATGTCCCGAAAAATGAAAATTAATGTTCGCGAAAAATGCGGAGAACCCATTAAAGTTCACAGCCCTAAATTCAAACGCGATACACCCTCCCCCGGACTATTACACCACGCGCATAATCCTTTGCGGATTCAGCTCGGCTCGTTTGCCCCATCCCTTAAATATTTAAACAAAAATGTGAAAAGTTTCGTTTTCGCATTGTTTTTCCGACCTACACCTGGGTGGGTTTTAAGACAGAACGTAGCAGGGGTGACACCCATTAAGGCATGCAATAAAAATATGCGAAAGTAACTTCGAAAGTAAAGTTGAAAGTACCATTAAACGTTACTACAAAAATGACCGAAAACAAAAATGAAAGGCAGTATCGAATATTACAGAAAAGGCGTCCTTTTTCACCCAAAATCCCATTACGAAGACTTGATTCCAATTCATCTCGTGATTTCGAAGATTATCATAACGAGATTACATTGTCATCATTCATCATTTCGACGCAGTATTTCTCGGACATACATGTATATCTATTAATATACTGTAATTACGAGCACACATTTTTTGGAATAATGCCATGGACTGCATGTTAGGTGGATTTACGTCAACATGCATGATTTCGATGGATCTGTGCTTGACTTGATAGTAAGATTAATACTGCAGCACTGTAGTGATGCATCCAAAATCAGTCTAATTAAAATTTCTACAGGCTAAATACTGTACGTAGGCTACATACAGTATATCAAGAATCAAAACGCACGAGAAAAAAACGGGGAAAAAAAGATTTAAAAAAAAAAGTGAAGCTTGTCAAGTTTACGTACTAACTAATGTCATTTTGAAATAAAATCGATTTTCTTGTTTCGTCTTGAAAAACAATTGCGTGTAATACATATAACTGAAAAAAATCGATATTTTCGCTTTGAAATTTCATTATCAAAATCTACTTTAGTTGCATAAACGTTCAGGGGGGAAATTGGAATGCCGCGTAGCGGTAGAGGGGTAAATTCAGTTTCCTTTTTTATCTGCCGCATGGGTTTTAATTTGGTTTAAAGGCAGTAATGCCACATTTATTAATTATATTAAACGAAGAAAGATGGGAGACAAGTGGAGTCCCTCACATCCGGGTACTATTAGACAATTTGGATTCCGAGCATTAATAGTCGCATTTTTTTACCTGTAAATATTTTTAGGGGATTTGACCTTGGACCACGCATCAGTCAACCCCACACTTGATAGTTCAGTGGACGGAGTAACCGGTTCCTTTCCCCATCATCCCCCATCTTTAACCCCCTCTTTTCCGTTGAAACCGTCCCAGTGCAACGATCTCCCTCCCCCCCCCCCCTTTGCATGCCCCACGCGAACCACCAAATCTGGACATTTTTATTCCTTTACCCCCAGCGCCTGTGTGCGGGGCAAAAAGCTACGAAAACGTTTTTTTTTACGACTTTGTTTACGGGCTGTCCGGCCGACCTGGATCCCGAGCCCAAGGTGTTAAAATGCGCAAATTCTGCGCAAAGGACCCCCCCTCCCCGTCCCTTGGCTATTTATACAGGCCCTATTTGCCCCTCGTATTTCGTAACACCCATCGGCAATTAGCTCCACATCACAAGTGAACGCCATTCGCACATTGCAAATTGCATCCCCCTGCATGGTTTTATTTCAGAGCAAAGGGGCATGTGTGTCCAGCGACATTAAGGGGAGCAGCCCTAACCCCCCTGCACCCCCACCCCATCAGTTTGGGGTTTTATGGATCAAGGGCGCCGAGGAATATGCAATCGTTGTTATGCAACAAGTGGATGCAGAACCGCAAAACGAGAAGAAGTAAAATATGACCATCCATTAATTCTTGACGAATGAATGCGGCAAGATGTCGGGAGGGTCTGGAGAAATTCACCAGAAGCCTACGTCGACACTACGATGTGAGACGTGCACATTCCAACTACAGTGTAGGCCTATACGTATCATAGCTCATTTGCTGAAATGCTAGTAGTTGTTTGCTCAACAACATGCCTTATATAAGGTCCTTTCACGCCTAACCTAGTTTAGACTTTAGCAATTCAAACCAATATTGTCTTGAAATTCTTACATTTTTAAAATTTGAACTTATGGTGTAACATTTATGTGATAAATGCCCCTCCTAAATTACAAAAAAGTTTTAAATAAGAATGTGTCTTTTACGCTGTGCTGCTATCTGACACTACATAGATGGCTGAGAGGTCAGTGCGCTTGTCTCTTTAAGCCACTTGTCCTCCACGTAAGTTCGATTCCCGGTTTATTTGAAGGGTTTTCTAATGTAAGTAGCCTACTACTTCCAGAAAGAATGTGAAGTAAAATTTAAGGTTGTGTATACTGGTGTATGCATATTCCCAGCACTGCTTTCAGAAGAAAATGGCCGACTTCATGTTCCCTGCATAAAATGGACGAAAGGTTGCACCTTTGCAAAAATTCCAAATGGAAACGTTTCAAACGTTTTTGTAAACCTGTGGAACTTTGTAAACCTTTACAGAGGTGCTATGACCTACGTTGCACCTCGAGAGGTTCCCCTGGTGTAGCAAGAGATTGAACCTCGAAAGGTGCATTTGGTATAGTTTATTTTTTAGAGCGTAAACATCTTATTTAATAACTGGGAGGGAGTCCGAAAATCATGAACCTTCCAGGACGTTCTTTGTGGATGGCCCCTTACTTTTACAATTAACCGACAGAACAGCATTTCAGTTGACGTTTTTGATTGCATGTCATTTTGTCAGCTTAAAATATAACTCAAGTTAACTATGTTTATATTACCATGAAACCTCGTAATTTAATTTAATATAGATTGCTATGGAAACATAACCGTCTCTCATTTACTTCGTGAAATTCCTTCTAAATGACCTTCGATAAAGGAAAGGAAGGAAGGAAAAATGGCACTAAGGGGGTTGTCCCTTCTGGCTAAAAATATCAAATGTGTTAAAATGTTGAAATATAAGCGATAGGAACCCAGCCCTTTCGGGCGCCTTAAGTTAGCCATTACTGGGGTTCCTTTGTGGGGAGAGAAAGGGTATCATCAGTGGTCATGAGTTCAAAGGATATCTCTACAGCATCTTTAGCAGAGGTTCATTTACTGTATGTTAGTAAAGAGCTCCTTAAAAAATTTCAATTGGGCTGGTTTGAATTTCATCCTTATAGCGCCGGAAATGGTTTATCGGAGTTTGCTGAGCAGTGGCAGTAAGGATAATCCCAGTCAGTTATTCCCGTAAAACATAGTGTAGAAAGGTCCGGAGCAAAAGTGTGTTTCAATAAGTTTATATGATAGGGACTTATTCTTAATTGTAAAAAGAATCTCTTGAGCACAAATGGGATATTTAGGGAAAAATAGTATCATGCTGTTAATGGGAAGTTAATTAGTTCCTTATATAGCGGGGAGACCAGTGAAGTTCACTATGCGGGTTTTAACTTCATAATTTCATCGTTGTAGGTATAGTTCATCCGATTGACCAGTCTTATACATTTTGTGAATTTGTTCCACTGGGAGTAAATTTAGTGCGGATGAAGAGGCGGCCACCGAATTGTCCCTTATCAAATGAATAAAATTACAGAGAGGGTTATATTGATCCGGAGGTCTGTTCAGCTAATAAAAGAAAAGCTTTTCTGTGATTGATGGATTTTCATTTTGTAAGGATTTAATCCAAAATTTAAATGTATGTTTTAGAATACGTTGACGTATTGGCATAATATTAAATTCTTTTTTTATTATATAACCAGCAGTCGATCGGTCCAAGTTAAAAGTTTTCCTTAGGAAATGTTCATGGATTCCGTCAAAGGGATTTTCTAAGTTCCAGGTCCGAAAAGGGGCATTGTAAGTAACAGATGGAGTCAGAAAAGAATCGATGAGTTTTAAATGGGTTGGAATGTTGTTTAGTTTCTTCTTTATGAAAAGTTGATATGTCTGAGACTGATGAGTGGTTGATTTAAGACAAATCGTACGATCATGGATTAGAGGGGGTGACGCATAAGAGGAAGCAAATTCGTACGTCTGATTTTTAATTCATTTCAATAACGATCGACCAATAATGCCCTAAATAAGCGCTAATGGACTCATCCTGTACCATAAGTAGACGTAAATCATTGGTCATTTTCCCCCAATGTAATGGTTTATTTAAAATGCGTCTCAAACTGACATCTTTAAATCAAATGATGTCCTGACGTTGCGAATTTAATCCTGTGCATCATGTGACTGGCTTTTGTAGATGAAAATATTCAGACTCAGTCAGAATTATTTGAAAAGCGATGTTTCGCCCTCTACAGGGCTTCATCAAGCTCCTAAAATTTTATTAAAGATGTATTTTAATAAAATTATTGAGCCTGATGAAGCCCTGTAGAGGGCGAAACGTTGCCTTTTAAACAAACGTAACATTTTACGATTGAAAATATTTTACATTGAGTAATATACCATAAATTATCATAAATATACCCTGTTGCAGCACTGCGTGTTGGTCTGACCAACCAACAACCTTATAAAATAACCCAACTTCACTGTGATTCATGCATTTTTAGAACAGCATTATAAGAAACGAAACTGGCACCATCTTTAACAATCGAGTGCCACTGAAAATACGCGCGCGTATGATACGGAAATGACATCACGTACCACTTTTTCATTGACGGCCAAACGTCGTACCTGCAGCCCTTTACCTCTGCTACTTTTTCCTTTCATTTATGTTGCCTGGGCGCCATGCTGTGGACCTGAAACCAGATAAGTTAAATTAACCATATTAAATGATGACTGATAACTCGCTTTATGTCGTTTTGTTGGCCGACATGTTACTACGAGATATAAACTTTGCATGTCAACTCAGCTAGGCAGTAGTTTTGAGCAATTATCAAACTTGTCAGAAAACCATGGCAATATTTCGAAATTAGTAACAGTGTAATTATTCCTGTACACAATTTATGAGTCATAAATTTAAGGATCATTAAAGTTGGAGAGTTGTCGACAAAGAAAGTTCGAGCTTTGTATCGTTGCGAATGGGTTTAAGAAACATTAAAAGAAAAACGCCTATATGACGCGAGACTACTTCCTAGTTTATCTATTTTAAATTTAAGAGGTCGAAGGATCCGTGCTGAAATCATTCCAACTAGGAAGTAAATCAGCGCCTATAATTTATAACTGAATCAGGCTGCCAGACGACAACATTGCATTTACCTTCTCTCAGCGTTTTATCAATTTCAAGGCCTGCAAAAATTATATATAGGTGAGCGACCGTCCTTGATTTAAATTCAGCTTATAGCTTAATATAGACCAGCTTTAGTTTTCATTCATTGAGGTGGTCGTGAAGAAAGCTATATCACATCAACACAAAAAGATTTAGCATACAGGCGATGCTTATAAACCCTGAAAACCAGCTAAACTCCAGCTAACAGCGGATATCCGTAGTAGACTATCAACTAGCTTAACCAATAGACATATGCTTGACCTTTGCGGCTGACCTTTTGCCATCTCGATAAAATTAATTAGATCAAAAACAATCAATATTTATTTAACTGTTCGTTACCCTAGAGTGAGGGTTAAACATGAGTCAGCTTTCACTTGGGTGCAGTACACTAACAAATAACCTGGTTAAACTTTTCCAAATTAATTATAACAAATTGAGAATATAGTCTTAACGCTGGCCTACCTGGTTTTCTTTGTAGAATTTAATTCTAGATAACTATGACCACAACGCACATTATAAACTGCAAACGTTTATAAGAATACATTTAAAAGTTTTATTAAAAATATTTTATTAATAAACACAGGCTATCTAATGATGAGTGGAGTTATCAGAACATATACAGGTTCTGGTGTGATTCCGTTTACTTCGCGCAGATCTAAATATTAAAAAAAGTAGTAAATTCACACCTTTACGTTTGGAGACAAATCTGACCGCATATTTAAAAAATTGCAAACTTTCCGGTAAGTTACAATAAAGTTTTTCACCTGCAAATTTAAGAAAAATGTATGAGAAATTCAACTGTTATCCTGAATTTAACATTGCTTAACTTAGGGCAATTTTTGACATTTTTAAAAATTGAAAAACATTAGAAATGAACATTTAACAAAATGACTGAAATGAATTGCAAGATGATCAGCAAATCTGCAAAGAAACCATTTATGCACGTATGTTAGGGTCAAATTAATACAAAAGTAGCCCTTTTTCACAGTAAAGTACAACATTTTGATTAAAAAAAACGTAACAGCAATCCTGCTGTGGGGTCAAAAATAACCCCAAATATCTTTGAAGTGTAGTACTACATAGGGCAAATAAAATCCTGAACCTTTCCCCCCTCTTCCCTTCCCATGAAAACCTCGAAACTATACAAATGAAAGTCACCAAAGATTAAGATGGAAAAATATTAAATATTGACAGTTCCAAAAATTCAAGACCTGGGAGATCATTGTGACCCCTGCTTTGGGACGCAGAGTTGAAGGAATCGTTTGGACTTCAATTTTTCTCGTTATGAACCTAGATTGCGGTTTTTATTTTTGTTTATACCATTCCAAACAATCCAGCAGAATGCTTGCTACGTATCGGTTGGCTCGCACCTTTGCCCAAATTTGGTCATTTCGACGTTAGTTATTTAGGGTTGAGACTGCACAGAGAAACCTTTCGTCCAATGAATTAGCAGACATTTTCCCCCAGTGATATATATTTACCCCCTCTGTCTTCCTCTAAGTACATTTCTTAGGAGGCATTAAGCCTTGCGTCGATCTCACTCTTTTGCCCAAGCAAACAAAATTCTTGAGAGCGCCATGGCCATGCATGTACCCCTCCATGGCTCGCAAGTAATAACCCCCTCCTTGTTTATTCCTGACAGGGCAGTGACTTGATGGTGGCATTTCTTTGGCAAACTCCCATGCATGCCATCGCAGAAGAGAGGGGATGAAGGGCAAAATGGAGGGGTGGGTTAAGGGGGAGGTGGCCTCGTTTTTTCGTGGCGGCAAGCAAAGGGCAACGAACAACTTGGGGCTGAATGCGAAGAGACAACGTGTTTGTTAGTTAGAAGAGAAAAAAAAATACGATCCCGTGCCAATGGTATCACAAACAATGTCGAGGTCAAAGGTTGACCACGGATACCCGGCCTGCGAGAAGGTCCCTCTTTTTTCCATCAATTTTTTTTACACCGATGCTGTTTTTCGAGGATATCAGCATCATAATCAGGCCCGATGCGTGCGGGGACATCTACTTATATGCAAATTTCGTCTTATGAAAACATGCGATACTAAAACTTCCAACCGAGAGATTTTCTTGTACTGTTAAGGATTTACGTGTACTGCAGGTGTGATCTTTCCTTCAAATGAAGTTTTCTGTGATCCTGTTTTCAAATACATTTTAAAACAATTCGGATCACGATACATTCTTGCATTCTATGTAAATATTAGGTTTTATTAGTGCCACTATGAATAAATTCGGCTGTTTTACAATATTCTGTACTTGACAGATTTATTTTATCTTGTTCGATATCTGTTCATTAACAAGATTACACCTCAAGTATTAACACTTTTTATGAATGTTGCACCCAACGAAGTCTTTAGTATCCATAGTCTCTTTGAAGTATTATAATGTAAGTTACAAAGGGTAATGTTCTGTTAAATTGCTGTACGTGATTATCAATGGAACAATTCCCTTGGGTCATCAGTGATATATCAATAAAGCATTAACCAATGGGTAATAGTGATTATGATTCTTTGTGTGTAATTATAACACTGTATTTCGAGGTGTAATAGTTTAAGCCAGATAATCGTTATCTTAATCACTAATTAATTGCTGGCGCCATGGGAATACCACTTATAACCTAGTTAGTCAAGAAAACCACATCCCTTTATGCTTCTTCTAATGGGGGAAATGAATTTAATAGGAGCTTAGGTGTCTGGAAAATCAATTAGAAGATCTCAAATGACAGCCAGCTCATAATTACTGAGAATTAAGTCATTAGTAAGCTATTTCGATCCATCTCATATCGCAATTTATATCTTGCTGATACAAATATATGTACAGTAAAGCTTTTGCACCTCTTAAAAGCGTAAATCAATACATTCTGACCAATGAAGTTTACTTTGAAATGTGATTTGAAATTTGAAATACAATCGCGATTGTACATATCATTATAAATAAATTACTCTCAAGTGTTTTTATAAGCAACAAATTCTAATTAGCTTTAATCCACTTTTATTCGAGATGAAATTTAGGCATATTTCTTATTTGTTTTATCTGGAAATTTACTTGTAATCGCATTTTTCATGATTGATTCCCATAGCATATAATTTTGTTTAATTAAAAATGTTATACAAACTATACAAGAACTATTGAGAACTATTCAATACAAATTTCCATGTATATTTCACAAAAAAATGTATTTTTAAGGATGTGTTTTTATGTACATGTATGTGCATCTATTATATTTTTTTTCAAACTTTTATCAAAAATAAGTTAAATTCAATTATTCTATAGCATTTCAAAGTTTATTTCTACATGATTTTCAGATTGCTATAAACGAAATTAAGCTACATGTATTTCAAAATAGTGCACTGGATAATGTGTTTGTAGATGAACGATAATTAACCATTTCAGATTAAATGCATATTTCACATCAATTTACTGTGGCATTTTTGTTCCATTCCATGCGCAACACATCTTTTCCATGTTGCCATCTTGTTGTTATACAAGCACCCTGTAATTTATCGCAATACCCTCATTTTTTTGAACAATTGTTCCCCGTTTTTTCCATCAACGTCACCAACACCCCCTTTCCCCTAACCATGTGACCAGCGTTCAACTTTACACAACGGTCCAAGGGTAAATATATAAACAAAGTCAAAATAAGGTCATACAACAGAAATTAAAGAGGGGGATAAAACTGCTGCATTCTTCCATGTGTGTATTTATCAAATATTGATTTCAAATGTTAGAGCAATGGCGAATTCGACTCCAGTCCATTCGAACAAAAGCAACAAACGAACATTTTCAAAGACGCAATATTGTTTTTTTTTTCTCATTTCGAAGAGGAAAACAGCTAGCCGTCGTGCCAAAGACCCTCCTGTCGACCAGAGCATATCTCGTATGCATTGTGTTTAATTTCAATACTTCCCCCTAAAAACACCAGTCATTTATTTTACGACTCGAAAATGGGGTCAATTCGAAATTTCGCTCCTATCGGAATCGATATCAATTCGAAAATATGAGGTAAGATACAAAAACTTGGTCATCAAACTGAAACATTAGCGTGACAGGTTTGCGCTGCCCCTATTTACAAAATTTAAAGTTTCCATGGGATTTGTCAATTTTACAGCAATCTCACAATGCGCCAATTCGTATGACACAAAAGTCAATGACCAACAACAGATAAATCAACAGTTTAGGTGAGGGCTTTCTGAGCTGGAGATCAACAGATTAACTTGCAATTTGGAACAATTATTTTTCTTTTAACTGTTTTTGGAATTAAAAAATTTACACCTGTGCCGGCGTTAACCTCAAAACAGTTCAAGACGGATAAAAAGAAATATATACCTGCATTCACAATTTTGGATAACATTACAAGGTGAGAGGCCGTCCATAAACTCGCATTGACTCAATTTGGGCAAAAAGAACCAAAAATGACGTCATTTGTGGCACTATATGAAAGATTTGCACAAGATATTGCTAATTATATCAATTAATGAAGTACATTGGAAAAATGAGTTATTTAGGTACTTTTTATGTGGTGCAATTCAACAATTTAAATGTTATGCATTGTAAGAGAAGAGTGACGAATACAAATGTAAAAAGTCATAAAAATAACTAATTATCATAGTGCAATAATTTTGAATTTATCATGGCAATAACTCCACAAGATCTACAAATCGGACGACCAATTTAGCTGACCCTCTTTAGTCCATAATAGTTCGAATTTCGTGACCAGCCCCTTCAACCTCGGAAGCTCTTTGTGGACTGCCCCTTACAATCAACCCAGCATCTTTTTTAAAACGATTTGCCTACTTTTTTGTGCCCTTATAGCCAATTTTTTGTGAGGATTACACCCAGTGTTTTTATTCCCCTTTTAAATGGAAGGATGCTTTAATGTACATCGCTTTGCCCTGTGCGCATTTTTACACCTACCAGGTTTAAACCAGTTTAAGTGTATTTAACCGCAAGCATGTACTTTTCAATTTCACCCACATTTACTTACAATTACACGGCCAGCAACTACATTTTATCCCCCACTTTCGACGAAGATTGCGAGCTGCAGCTTGACCCACACTCGCGATGTCTCTGCTGCGTCTTTTCGTCAATTAATTCCCCCCCCCACCCCCTTTTTATATTCTGGCCGTTCTCCACTTAATTGATACCATAAACGGGACACTAAATCTTTCTTTAAGACGTCTGCATGCGAATATTTGTGACACCGTAACAATCATGGCATTGCATAAACCTCGTCTGTTGGTCAACGGGATGACAAAACCGGATGACTGACAGTTGCCCATAGCAAAGATCAATGTGCTTTTATTTCGCAAATGCACTGTTCATGGATTCGAAGGATACTTCATAAATTATTTTACACCAATTCCCTTTCTCAATCTTGCTGTTCGCTGTCCACATTTTCATGAATAACGATTTTCGAGTGACTAGTGAAGACTTTATTTATGCATTCGCCAAGTGCATTGCAGCGGGAAGGCCAGGCAACGCAATCAAAGGCAGAAAATACGTTTTTCTTTAAATCAGCTCAATTTGTCAACAGCAGTAGATCGGTCCAGTCCTGCAGCTGCAATTGGCAGACGTAAATTCAATCGATTTAGTGCATTAAGAAGACCCTCAGGAAACTAAACCTGCAACAAACCGAAAGCTCTGGACAGTTCAGTCCGCCTGGGAAAAATGAGACTTTTAGACAGCCATGTATTCGAGCTGGAATAAGTAGGTTTCAGAATTTCAAAAAAAAAAAAAATGAAAACTACCATCATAAATTTAAAATACAATTTCATTTCTGAAAAAAAAAAAACTTTCCGATGAATTAAATCGATTAACATTTTATGCAAAGACACGTGTTGCTAAAATGATTCACTATTCTGTAATATAAATTCGATTAATTTTGCATACGGTGCTTTAGAACATTTTAAACAAATTTCTCATTTCCTAGGTACCTATATAAATGTATTACACACAACCAACAAGTTAAAATACCAGGCAATGTTATTGTTATTTTATTTTCTGAAATATATTTACAAAATTATATTTCCTGAAAAAACAGCCATATTCCGATGAATTACCACAATGATCAGCTAGCTAATGTTACAAAATTAAATAAACCACTCCCTGGAATAACATATCGACCCATTTCCATTTTCATAATAACTGATAACTTACGATTTTCATACTTATTCATATAGCCTATATTCCTTTAACTCCAAGACAAGTACAAACCATGAAACACTGCCATAATAGTGCTAATTCCCTTAGTGCATGTTGTTGTTTGTTTTATGAAATTCTGATGAAATACCCACTTGAACAGAGTAGTTATGACCGCTTACTAAATGGGACAAACGTGACCTATAGTAACTTAGACAAGCAAAGAAAGATGGTGACATTCTTATTTAACAATTAAAGGAACACTACCAAAAGATCAAACGCCGATTTTGATGGAACTCATATCATTGCAAGGTTCAAAATGATTAACAGCGACACCCACATTACCTGCAACCGTTAAGGTTAACAAGAGTTATCATTGTTTAAAGGTAGCATTAACTTTAAATTGGCACCCCTGCAAACATGCTTGCCAGCAAAGCGGCCGTGCATTGCTATTCGGTTAACGAAATTTAAATGAAAGTTTAGTGAAAGTTAGTAAATTTGAAGATGCTTAAATGACTATTAGAACTAATAGGAGATACCCTCAATAGTTACCATGCTATAGTTTAAATAATGATGGGTGACAAATCCTTAAATAGAGCGAGTTTCACTCTTGTTTTGCATGCCGCTTTGAAGCTTAATTCCAAAGCTGTTTTGCACGCAATGGAGCTTGCATTAATTAAAAATGTCGCCCATCGTCATGTTTTCATGCAGATTTCACAAATGGACCCATAATGCTGCAAAAGTGAAGGAATCCATCCGTGCACCACGTTCGATATCGAGAACGAGTTGAAATTATGCGGCACACTGGCTCGGGCAATTAATTACCCCACCCCCTTATATCCACAAGGATGGATTAAAGTATAAAAAAAAAGAGCTGAGAGGGGATAAAACCCGTGGGGTAGACGGAGGTTGCCGTACACAGAGGGACATGATATTGTACCATTATAGCGCTCATCTCGAGGGGGAATTAGGATATAAAAAAGCACTTTTTAGATTCTGAATATCGAAATTAGAAAGCTACGGAGGAGAAAAAAAACGGGTTAAAAAAAAGCACAATGGGGAGAAGGAGGCTCCGCCAGTGCAGCTCCAAAAAAACAATAGAAAGCAAAGGAGTGAGTGATCCAAAAAAAAGCACAGGGGGTGCGGATAAAAAACTGTCTCCTGAGAAACCCATTCATTTTGGCATATTAATTACGAAATACTGCACTGTAGGGAGATCCGAAAGCCAATTCTTCATTCGTTGAAATCGCGAGCGGTGATTGGCAAAACCGCTTACCAATGAGCGTTCAAAGAGTGGGCCAACATGCCGCTTATAAACATGTTTATGACAATGGGCATAAATTGTAAATAGGCAAAAAAAAAAATTAATACGATTACGAGAAGCGAGGAATTAAAAAAAAAAGTACGAGCAAATTGCTAGAAAATGCTCGGAAAAAAGAGACAGCACGTAATACGCATTCATTGAATCAGGAGAAGAAAAATCAATTCGTCATTTCATTGGGCTTGCTTCGTACCAGGTTTTTTTTATACATATTTTTCCAGCCGAATACGGTGGGTGGTTTACTTTAGAAATAAGGGTGAATTAGGGCCGCCTGGGATGCTGTACCCACGCCACTGCCGAAAAAAAATCAATTTTCATGAACACATTTTTATGTACGCCAATATTTGACATAAAAGACTGCACTACCAGCAGTGACATGCTTAAATCTTTCATTTCGAACATAATTAGCGTGTACCATGAAAATTGCTCTCATGTGTAGCGTGCACTCCTACTCAAACTAGTTTCCAAGGTTGCGCAATTAAACATCGTTTTCAGCAGGATTAATCATTTGTACGAAATATCTCGATTTCTCGTACAGATTTGAGTAACTTGCTCAGCTGAACAGGCTAATTATTTTTTTCGTAAACGGTCTTTCTAGCAAAAATTCATCACACCCGGTATATTCTGACTTCATTTTTATTATGAACGCCATGATATTGATGAGAGAATAGTCGTCCATAAAGGACGTCTGGTATTAAAGTTTAACAAAAAAATATGATGATCTTTAGCTGGAACGGGGTACAGGAAATAATTTTCAACGTCCAGTATGCATTAAATACCACTAATTCCAGATCACACACCGTCCCTAGTGGATATACATGTATGCCACAACTGACATTATAATATTATGATCCATACAGTATATTAACATCGTCATGCATGGCAACGTTTAAATAAACGCATATATGAAAAATTCTCGGTTTTAAGTAATGCATTACTTCGGCATGTATTACATGCCGATATAAATAAAATTTTAACTTTAATAGAAGTTGTTGTGCATGTATATTTTCTAGGTATTGACAAAGATATGTATACGAATATTACAAAACATATCTGTAAATATGCTGACATACAATATATGCGCTTATGTAAGAACTATCTAACATATGGATACGAATAGTTTTATTTGTATCTAATTTCTGGTCTATGGAAAAATGTCTATATATGGTCCATATTTAATGCCTTTCACTCGGATTTTTTAAAACTCGCCTTAATTCAGTCCCATGCAACGAAAAACGTCATGCATTAGCCATATTTTCCCATTTTAATGACCTGTGTAAAAATTCAGGTAAGGTGACTTTTACTCACTCATTTTTTAATTATTAGGACGACCTATTAACAATGGTCACCAAATGATATAATTTTTAATTTTTTTTATATTATTATCCCGAATTACCCGATTTGTTCAGTATAATTTGATTATAGTTACTCGACTTATATTTAATTTAAATCAACGTTGACATTCATTTAGTACAGGAGTAGAACGGCACCTGACGGCATCAGTTTTTGTTCCCATCGACCAGACAAAATAACGTCAATTTTTGTCTGGGACGATAGAGGCAGGGTGTAGGTGGTCCAAAAGTCGACTTTATGACGGACCGCCCCTAAGCATTACGTGCGTATTTGCTTAGCTAGCCTGGGACATGTTCATAAATTCATGATTCATCTCCTGAAACGTGCATTAGCATCATTGGGTTAGTAGAAACACCGTCTGCTACACCTAATAACCCTGATAAGCGATAAATTTGAAAACGCACGGGAGCTGGTGTTAAAGCGATAACATTCGCCCAGTGTGACCAGACCGAGGAATGAAAAGCGGTTTTTAATCTCCACGAAAATCTGCATTTTTAATATGATATGAATAAACACCTGGAGTGCGTAACAGAAAAATAAAACCGTTTGATGTTTGCTTTTCAACGACCTCCGAGAAAACATTTACGGCCTTATAATTGCGTTTAATGCGTGTGCCTTTCGACAATAGCAATCTGTGAGCCAAGATGGGAGTTCTAGGTACCTTTCGTTTTTTTTTGATGGCAACTTGGTTCATTATCACGTCTACTAAACTGGTTGCAAGCACCACGCCGAGACTCGCTTTTTTATATCAACCATCGTCTCCAAAAATTCGGCTGCCTTTAACCGATAAAAACCGAGAAAAAATCCTCGGTCTCAGACGGGACAAAAACTCCAGTAGGCCATAGTGCAAAAAAATAAATTAAAAAATGGGTGTACCTAAAAAACGGTAACCCCAAGAAGGAATTCACAGTAAATACGTGCAGGGCGCGCCTTCTAGCGACGCAAAAGGAAGACAGTTTCAATGGCTGATTTGAGGTTTAAAATATGACGTTAAACAACTGCAATTACCTGCCAATTTCTTGAAATTATAACCCGAACTATATACACGCACATAATTTTATGTACATAGTCTTCTTCAGAATGTACTTTGAGTTAAACTTCCCAAAAATTGCATAACTTTGCAGGAATGAGAATTTCTTTACACATGTACAATGTATAGGCTATATAATTCTATTTAATTCAGTAAATTTCGGTATTCTTGAAAGAAACTGGCAATAGATTTCTCAAAATACTTATGTCCTACTCTGGTCTTCGTTTATTCATATATATACCGTCTATTGGGAGATTGAATTAGCATAACATTTTGTGCCGTGTATTTATTTTTGCATCAGTAAGTCAAAGCTACTTTGCTTTCAAGAGTACATGTGATGATGTGCCACAAATTGAAAACTTTAAACGAGACTAAATATTTTCACGAAAAACAGCAATTTAAATAAACATACAGTAAAAGCGAAATTCATTTCCCAAAACATGAGCCCCGGTTTCATAAATGAATAAAAACGATGAAAGTCATATGGACACCAAAACCAGCTTTCATTACACATTTCCCATAAATCACTCATTGATGTTGTTACCCAAAACATATGCTGCTTTATTACCAACAGCAACTAAAACAATTCTCATCAATCGTCCGTCGATTATATATGTTTATTAATAACAAATAGTGAAAATGAATAGGATTAGGGTGCTAGTAAGGGCACATAATTAATTGGTGCACAGTAGGTGAATGGTACAGACGGAAGTTAACCTTTTCACGACTTACCCCGTATCACCGGCCGGGCTTCGTGGGTCAGGTGCTCCTTTTGATTTAACCACGAAAAAATTCAGGGCTTAAAGCGTATACTTTCGGCTATGTATATCACGATTAAGCGAGCCTGGTTCGAAACGTTCATCGATTCGCTATTGTTCTACGTGCAGTGCTCGATTTGCCACCCATAAAAATCTCGAAGCTCATCAGACTACAAAAATAGGAACTGTAAGTGATCGGACCGACGACAAAAAAGGACAAAAATTATAAACAAAAATCTGCCTGACACGAGATTTCCCTGAGTACGTTGACAAACGCTAAGAATTAAAAACTACATGAATCGAAAAACTGCGACAACGTTATCACGTCACATCACGCACAACACAAACACGTAATAAGACATCAGAGGTTGACATCAGCATCATCACGTTTAGGAACTTTTCACCGATAGCGACTAATTAAACGCTGACTACATTAAATCACCCGTATAGATCCAAGAGTTTATTTTGGAGGCACTCATTGAATTAACCGTCCAGGCTAGTAGGAGCGCTCCGGTCACGTGGGAGTCCGAGAGGCAACTGAGAGGACCGAGCCTGGGTCCCTCACCCTCTGGCTTTTTAGGGGCCCTAGCAAGTATACCTACGCCGGTTTTTTTTTTCCCTAAATGCGAGCTATAACTCCATCGCATATTATTTTTTGTCCCTTGTTAAGGGACATTTACCCCTCCCCTGGCTCCCTGGGCCTTTTCATTCCTATGGCATTTTTCCGGGCAGCCAATTGGAAGTTCTGGGGCTATTTTTCCCATTTTTCCATTTCTCACTTATTCTTTTTTGCCTTCTTTATTCCCTTTCTCATTCTTATTTTTCCTTTTACCCCCACCACCACCACCTCTCCTTTTCCCCCCTTCTTTTTACAAGGACT
>JAQIXS010002801.1:0-20815 GCA_034700785.1 Rossiulus vilnensis
TGATAAAGAAGATACGTGTTTTTTTTTTTTTTGATCAATTTTTCTTTTAAGTGCTTTTCGCCAGCTTTGTTTCATGCCGTGTGATTTCAAATAATTTCCAAAAAGGAGTCTAAGGTCGGAGTAATCTGTACACACGGCTGGTACACTAATCCTCGACATTTCTACCAATTATTTTTGGGCTATTTCACTTGTCTTTTACACGTGTTCAGGTTTGTTGCTTCGAGTTGTTTATCCTTGCCGTGAGTTTTATGGCCTTTGTGATGGAAAGGCATTTCGATAAAAAGAGAGGAATGTAGCCAATTTTTTACTGTAACATTTTAACACAACATGATTTTAAATTCGGAAGAAATGACACTAAATTGCAGCGATGCGAGATGTAGAAATTTATCCTGTTGTGTAGCAAGGAATAACTGGGTGACGACACGTTTTATTAAAAATGAATTTGTTTTTAAAATCATCGTGATGTTACAAGTTGTATTAAAACTGTATTACGCCAATTGATTTTGGTGACTACACTTTAATCATTAAAACATACATTACAATAATTATTACATGTTTAGCAGCTATTTAAATTGTTTATGACAAAATAACGTCCGTAACGATTTACGTATCACACCTACAAAATAAAAATATGTTAATTATTGCTGAAATATATTTCGGCTTTTTTAAATGCTCCTATATGTACAATTTTGATTTAAATGTGTTAAACACCGCTATTTAATTTTTGGAAAAGCAATGTCTAAAACGTGGCAAGTGTCCATAGAAATTAAATCAGCATTGGTGTGAGCCAGGGTTCAATTAAAGTGACCATAAACCAAATCACTGTTAAAGTTTCTCTTTCCTAGGCTAAATATGCTTAGCAGTTTATCCAGTGGATACAATATTAAGAAATGACTAGTTCATTTTACCATAGATACAGTATCTTTTAGATAAAGAAGGAAAATAATTTATAAAATAAAAAAAAATATTGATTTGATGTTGCATAAAAGTTTTATTATGCTTAGTGTAATTGTAGCAGGCTTGGATTTCGGCATTTAAACAGGCATCATCAAGTAATCCATAATCTGATAATAAAAAAATATATATTCAACTTGGATGAATGTCTTCTTTTCAAAAAAAAAATGCCATTTTATCTCCATTTTCCATAAATCTGAGCCGCTTCCTTTCAGATTTATCCGTTTTTTTATTCTTGGCTAATTTCCGTTCTTTCCAGTTTTATATGCATGCCCGGAATAACAATAGGTCTATGCCGTCATGCAAGGGTAAAAGCAACGGGATGTAAAATGCATAAGGTATAAATGGATCTCGTTTGCCCTGATTGCTATTTACTCATCACAATTGCCAGCGTTTGTCAATGCTAATTGGCGAAACCAATTTTTTGATTTGGAGGCTTGCTCCTCTTAATTCCCGAATCGTTGCTATTTCGTCTTATCCGAGTTTATTTCGACGGTCGTCGTCGTTTCTGCCTTTGTACACCCCTAAAGATTTTGCTTCAACCCCCTGCTCTTCTATCGATCGCCTATTTAGCAATGCAAAAGAGTTTTCTAATGCGACACACATGCCACTGGAAATTATTGTTCAAATTGAAATCTACACATAGGTAGGCGGTGCCCGAAATCAAGGTGCACATATCCGTGGTAATTTCTAAAGTGGCACGAAGACATGGATAAGGATAACGAAATTTTCGACTAAAATTAGCATTAATTGGGAAGGAACATTGCGAGAGTGTTGAGTCGGGAATTAAAAGAGTGGAATTTGACACACTCTATACACGAAATGAAATTCATTTAGAAATGATTGCAATGGGTGCTTTATGCGGTGCCTATTCACAAATGATGCCGCCAATAGCGATGAAAAATAATGCCGATGAAGAGGCCTCTTTCTGTTTGATAACTGCACCGCAAAATGTACATTTATCCGATCATATTTCGGGCTCCATTTCTTTTTGAGTAATTGGGGAAATTTTTGTTAACAAATGAACCCTGATCGCGTAAGTTGTGGTTTCATTTTCATTTTGATTAAACAAAGGAATGGTATGGGAAGGAACTTTCCTAAAAAAAAAAAATGCGTGAAATTACTTCTGCTAAATAGTTCTAAAATAAAGGTTTATTATCAAATCGATCATAATTTTGAAAATTTTCGTTATTAAAAAACAAAGTTACTATGCACAAATGTATAATACACAACTTACACATGTGTAGGTTTTAATAAATTTGATGTGAAACAGTTAAGGAAAAAATGTTTTGTTAAAAACTATTCCGTTTTCAAGAGGTTGGGATTTAATTAAAGAGTCAATAAGGTATGGAATTGAGAATGAATTTTAATGTTTGTTTGCCAATCTTAACTACGCATTCATTTTTAAAATAACAGTATTAGCAATATTGTGGGAAAAAAATTCGTCAAATGCTGAATGTTGCAAAATGCTAACCTATGTCATGTGTATTTATAAAGCAACATCATAAAACAGGGTTATTCATTCTAAGAGTTTTTCTATCATGTCTTCTTAACCTTATGTTGCCATCAATTAATTGTTTATGAAAATTCTCTATTCCATATCTGCCCATTTTCCAATCGTTTTTAATAATGCTCATGTTATTTCTGCACTTCTATTCAATTAATGTATTACCACAGATATTGAAACCTTAAAATTTACTTTAATTATTTCAAGCTATTTGGTATCAATTGCAAGTAAGTTAGCAACAGTTCATATTTAAAGCGACCTAATGCATGAAGATAACACTTTTACATGTATTAGAACGTTTCGTATGTGAAAATAATGCAAAACTAGCCTCTGGTATTTCATGAAATCTGAAACAACAGAAAAAAGGCCTCGTTATAGAGCTCTTTTCTACAAAGAAAGACAATGTTCATAAGACAATTAAATGAAACTCGAAGTTAGCTTCCTCACAATATTTCGCTTTCTATCCAATGAAAGGGTAACATTTTCACTCTCAGCAGTTTCTAAGTTTTCTATTGTTAGCATTATGGTACATAGTGTAAAAAATTTAGCGGTTGACAAATGGCCTGGGTATTGGCGATCTGTAATCATAAGTTTTATATAAATGGACAAGCTCATGCGTGTCACTAAACCTACATTGTGCCATCATTTTTAATGATTATCTTCAACATCATAATCTTAGATTATTCGATCGCCTAGCAAATATTTAAATACTGTAGAATATTTGTCCTTCAAAAGGACTTATGTACGTCAATCTGAAATTATCGACTTTACCAAAATAAAGCTCATCCACGGTCATCATACATGTGTAATAGCCGTTCGGAAATAATTGCATCAGTATTTCGGGCGTATGCATTGTTTAAATTGACTATAAATATTTTAACGCTACGCTTAAGGAAAATATTTGGTTACTTCAACCTTGCATATTTGCTTCGAGCGATTACGCCGAAAGTGAATCATGTGTTGTTGATGTTTTATTTATGCTCAAATCGAAGTTAACGTTTGCTTTTACTTGAATTGTTGACCTAGCCGAAAACCAATATGAGCAGATGTTTGCTCTAAAAATCGGTTATTCTAAAATAATTCTCTTTAGGGCAAGCTCGTAGGAAAGTTTAGTAACGAGTTTTATCAATAGTTAACGACTTTTGAATCGAAAGAAAAGTTAATGTCTGGTTGTGATGGTGTAGGAATTTTTGTAATATTCAGTTGAATGTTGCAAAACTTAAAAATGACCTATATCTCTGATATATACATGTATATATGACTTTTATTGCAATATTTTAGTCAACAGTTCAGTTGAATGTCATGAATATGCATGGCAACAATATATTAATATATTTTTTAATTTAAAACGTTTATTGCTTTTGCAATTTATTGCTGTTTATTTGTCACTTTATGAAATCAAAATCGCTATCAAATGAGGTTGCATTATATCGGAGCAAGCTAATTAATCGGAATGATTAAGCCAAATTATATGGTATTGTTGAATTTACCATGGCTATCAAAACATTATTTTTTGACAAAAAGATTTCTAATTGTTTTAATCAAAAAATTCAAAACCTGTGTGATGGTATCATGGCAATTTATTTTTAATGAAGATTTGACAAATTTTACTATATAATGTTTTATAAAATAATAAGAAAAATTATTAAAAATCTGACTGATTCGTTTAATTTTTGTTTGATTTGTAAACGATTTTGATATTTTTCTCCATGAACGCCGAGTTCGTTAAGTAAAAATTCATTACGTATTTGAAAAACTTTTAAATTTTCTCGAATAAGCCGTTCATGACATGTATAAAGTGAATTTGCAGATATAATGTCATAACATATATTCCATTAAAGCTTTTGTAAGCCTATCGTTATCGTTGTTTCCAGTGTCAAGCAATATGTATGACATGTCAAGTGAAGTAATACCAGCTGTTGTTTACTTGAATTTGAACAAATTGTTTATATAATAAACATATCCCTCCTCCCTTTTTCTTTTTTTGTGATAATCTTTGAATCAAAACGCATTTCTTCTCATTTAAATTTCTGAAGACTTTGTTATTGCATCGTTTTTATGACTTTTAAAATGGATTAAAGTCTGTGATACCATCATCCAAGAGGTCTGTCATGATTCTGCTACAAGTTTCTCTTGTAGATGGGAGGACAAAGGAGAAGTTTCTACTGAAATGTCAACAGCAAAGCAACCTTTCGTTTGCGAGTCAACTCTTGATCCCTTAGGCGAACAAACACAATCCGAAATTCAAATTTGCTTTTTGCTTTTCCCTCTCTGTGCAACCCGCCTATTGTTATTAAATATTTGTTTTCCTTGCTTCCAATGTAAATTGTCCGAATTTCATTTTCGCAGAGAAAACGGGCGAAGCTTAGCCTTAGCAGGCAAACTTCCTCCTGGTGGGCACTGATGACAACAATGAAGTGCTCAACTTTCAGAGATGACGACCTTATGCATTAATAAAAATTTATTTTGGAAACAAATTTACAGTAAATGCAATAATGACAAATAGGGTCGTCCATAAAGGACGCCTGAATGTGAATGTTAACAAATGTATATGTTAAACAATTAAATCTAAATCAAAAAATTTGTCAGTGGTCGTTGAGCCAATTTTCAAGAATATATTAAAAGTAAACACAACTAATTTGACAACATCAATTTGTAATATAAATTTGAGAAAATCGCTGCTTCATATAATGTTAAAGTTATATGAACATTGTATTGATGTTAGCCTATTTTACCCCTGGGAGGTCTTCTAAATACAATGCAAATAATGTTATAATGTTACAATGCTTCTAAGTGCAGTCAAACCTTTCAAAAACGACCAATGATGCAGTAACTAGAAGGTAAAGATGACATATTATAGGGCATTATTATATGGTATTATAGGCATATAATAGGGTACGTTTATAATTGCTTCATATAAATTATATTAAAATGAATTTATTAATATAATTGTTTTTGCTGTTATATACATTTTAGAAATGTACTATTGATTAGATGTTTTTTCTAGTAAAGCAAACATACATATTTAAGTTAAGAATGTTACGCAAATTTACGTATAAGTAGAATTCACGAATAACGTGTTCATCACGATTTAAATAAATTTCAGATGACCTGTATACCAATGAAATGTTTTATCAAACTATATTTCCAGTTTTCCATTAACTGCTACCAAATGTTTATTCTGTTCAGTAGCATTGTAATATTTACAAAACACAAGAAAATTGTCTGTGCAATAATCCTAAAAAAATATTTGAAACTACGAATTCAGCTTTTGTTACTTCCATTGCAAATTGATTTTTTTGCGTATGTAAGATGTCCCCCTCACCCTAAACTTGCCCAATGATAGAGGCTTGCCTTTTTCTACAATAGCAAATATTTCATCTGCCAACTTTTCTCAGGCCAGGTTTTCTCATCTTAAAATGCGAAATTTGTTTTTTGAACGACGGAATAAGTAGGAATAGTCGAAAAAATTCTGTTGACAAGTGCTTGCTTAGATGTCATCCTGCCAAATATCAAGCATGCAAAACTACGTGAATTTAAACTAAAAATGTAAAAAGGCAGAAATGTAAGGATTTGGAGGAGTGGCGGTGAGGCAAACTAGAGAAGATGAGAAAATGTTTTGGGAAAGACAAGGAAAATGCTTCTGCCACATGCCAAGACTTGTTTGTCTTTCGTAATCCATGTCTGACCCAAGGCGTATTACCTTTAACATTGCAAGTGACTTTTTACAAAATACATTGAAAACACACACACAGCGATTTACATATATTTCGCTGCCGGTTACATCCGTGGTGAATTTGGTACACACTATCGCAGTCTGGCTTTTTATTTCTTTTTATTTGAAAAGAAAATATTGCTGAAATACCTGCAGAATATCCAGTTTTTAACTCATGAGCAATGCATTATAACTATGATGAAGTCTTAATATGCATTTTATACATGTGTAATTGCATTAAAAGCATGTATCGTGATTTTTCTATCATGGTGTTATATTTGTTTGGATTTTATTTAAATTATTGTTTAACTTCAAAAGCATTTTTTAAATATTCTAATACTTTTAAGTATTCATAGATGACATATGTTTCGAATATATTACAAGTTCTAACATCTTTAAAAAATTGATATTTAAATGCTTATCAGTGCGATAATTTTGAAATGTTTTTTGTAAAGCAAAGATGATTCGAAATTAAATAATGTTTTGCTTGAAATTAGTTTTCTTAAAATAATTTCAGACGTTTTCTGTTTATTATAAGTTAAGTACAAACAAAATATGATTATACTGTCTGAATGTAAGTCTAATTTACAAATCCTGGACGAATAACGTATTTTGTTACTTTTATATATTATTTTTGATTTCTGATATTCTGATTCATTTAAAATACATTATCAGCGAATTTTAGTTACTATCGTTACGTAATCTTATTCAGTTTACGCTAATGTATTATTTTGAATTCATCTTTAATAGAAGATCTTAACTTTATCAGATTGTATCCCTCACGTTTTACGATTCAAAATAGTGCAATTTTCCTACTATTCCAAGCTGAAAAATGTTAAGAATTTGGTTTTATTTTTATAAATGTTCGTAGTTCTATGGGCCTTCAGAATGAGTAATTTTGTGCCGAGATTGATATTCAGTACTTGTTTCACTTAAAACCAAATATTCGTTCAAAAAAAAAACCGCAGCCAAACTATTCAGATCGTTAAATTTATAGGGTTTCGCTGGCATTTGTAGAAAGTCATTTTCAATTTTCCTTCAACGGATTTAGTTTCATCTATTTTTTAGCATTAAAAACTTGATTTGCCATACTCTACAAGGCGACCGGACGATCCCCTAGGATTTCCTCTAAAAATAATATAAAGAGAATAACTGATGATTGAATTTAAGTTCGTTTATTTATAATTCATTTGCGACGTTTTCAATTTTGGCAAAATTGCGCTTGACGCATGTCGTTCTTAGAAAACATTAATTATTTATCGGATGTATATGCACTAAGACAATTGAACTGTCACATGGAAAGTTCCACATTCAATCATATGTGTTTAGTAAAGCTGGTTAATTTTTCTTTTTAAAAAACTCAAATTGTTTTTAAACTTGCTTATAGGGCTTCTTTCCAGTATTTTTTGAATGCTCCATACTGGATCGATGAAATGTTTTTTTCCTCTTTGTCAAACGACAGACAAGATCACTAATCCTCTGGGAATAGATAAACATACGTGTCAGTATTTATAAGAAACAGGAATGAATTATTGAATATTTGTCACCTTATTCTCCATGATTCTTAAAGTCGAGCGACATTGCGTTGCATTTTTGATCAATATTATTATTAACGTTGCTTGACTTTTTGTCTGCTGACCTGACACTTTTAATCTGGAGATATATACAGAGTTGGACAAAAGCATTTTGTTTCCGAAACATTCATTCTTTGTTCATTGAATGCTACAGCGCGGAATGTATACTGTAATACTAATTGAAATAAATGTACATAACATGCATGAAATACTGCATTGAATTAGTTGTTATTGTTAATTTTAATTTGTAACTCTGTATGATTTATTAGCGCTTAGCCAGTACTTAATATCAATATACTTTATTTTGTCTCTATATTTACTGTAGGTGGTATCAACAATAGTCCTTATAAAATTTTAAATGCATAACTTACTCAAGGTGTATATCATTTTTTGTCATTTTAGAACATATGTTTTGAATAAATTAGAAGTTCTAACAACTTAAAAACCATTAAAAAATGCTTATCGGTGGGATAATTTTGAAATGTTTTTTTCCTTATAAAAGAAAATAATATTAATTTTTATTCTTTTTTGTTTGTGACTGAAAAAATTTTATTTTTATTTTTTATTATTATTTTGTGTTCAAAAATACAATGATTCGAAATCAAATTTATTTCTACTATCATATTGTTTCACCTTGCATAAGCAGATATCACACTTTCAGAATAATGCATCATGTATTTAGATAATTAATCAACTGCTAATAAAGTGTACAGTGTACAAAATAGCATGAGTTTATTGTTGATAGCAAAAAAAATTCGTTTATAAACAATTTTAAGGCTAGGATTTCTTAAGCATGTTTACGAATAACAATACAAATCACATTTCAATATATCTTCTTATCTTAGTCTGTTTTGTGATTTTAACCGAATGGTTGTGAAAATAATCTTTCTTTCTATTTCGGTAATTTTACAGCGATCGTCTTAAGATGTTTTTACTATTTTATTCATTTATATTTAAAAATTGCAGATGCTGTACTTATTTAAAGTGCTCGGATGGTGCTCCGCTTGAAGTCCAATTCGATTGTATTGATTTCGATGCATTGCATTGTTTTGTCTGTTTTCTGCGGAATTGCATTAATGTCGTCGTGTATTTAATTAAGGCTGCTTCCTGCCTGATCCATGGTGGATCCATACGGTTCCCATTGTTTCTTTCTCTTAATGGATGCTCTTGGAGAAATGCAAGGAAATTTCCTATTCCTGCGGCTCTTAGAAAGATAAATCAGGATTGTTGAGCAAATGGCAAATAGGGATTATTGCTGACAGCACAACGACAACCTTTGGCGAACTTTTGGAGTATTTCGAGGAAATCCGTGTGCATATGATGAATAGGCTCTTTAACTGCCTTTGTTTTTTATGCAATTCGTTCAAATTTGAAATACGCATTTCAAAAGCTAATGGATGCGGCAGTTAGGCCTCTGCCCTACAATTGAAGTGATTTTATTTAAATTGAAACCCCTTGTTTCCTCAAGCTTCTTTATACACGCAAATTAACCTGGTTTTATTTCTAAAAAAATAACTCGTTTTTGTGTGGATTTCGTGCAATTTCTGTAAACCAAACGACTTCTTGACTAGGAGAATTACACTCGAACGGAATACAGGGTGCTCGCAAAATCCTCAGAAGCATCAAAATATTAACGCGTTTGTCTCATCCGTGCAAATTATTTTTAAATTATGATTTATGATGTGTTACAATCGCCACAAACATGTTACACAAATCTAAATACGCATTTTGCATTCACCATGGCGCATTCGTGTTGAGTGAACCTTATATTGTTAAATTTGCCATCATTTAAGCCTACAATAGAAAATCTGTGTATTGAAATTTCTTTAAAATTGATTTCATCGCATAACAACGTTTAAAATCCAGCGGTTGATGTTAAATAAATGATGCATGTAATCGTGATAAATTGTTTTGCACATTTGACTGTTTTCACTTTTTTGCTGTTTTTTAAAAAATTTACGATTATAATCACTACATTACATTTATAAAGTCCTAACCGCCATAACTATGCAGTAATGTACCATTGCAATTTTATGGCACAGTAATTAATTTTCTATACACGTTATACACATGTTTATTCCATTTGTACTCCATGCTTAGATATGTTTTGAATGTTATTTTTCCCAAGGGTATTAAACATGTTTTGTGTATGTTATAGACATGCTGTCCCATAATATGCATATAAATAACATAGAAATAATTACCACTTATTACACTTATCAGTTATAGAAACAGCAGTTTTCTAAACTCGACTACAAAATGTTACATTAAGTAGGAAACCTGTATTAACAGCATTTCTACTATGAATGTTTACTTTATTTCCTTGAATGTTAAAGTTACATATTCAGAGGCTTTACAGGAATCTTCCTTCCATGAATTTGTAGCTATGTTTAATTTATGATTAACGCTCATGATTTTACGAATTCTTGATTCAAATCGTGATGAAAAATGAATTCAGGAGGGATGTTACTGTTTCCCAGACTAAGTTTAAGATTTATTCAGTCATTATTTTCATCTTTTCAGCTGTGCAACAAATTAAGATAACATTTTTTTCTAAATCGAGTTAATGCAACGAAGGATAGGCTCCATTATGGTATGTTTGTGAAAAATGTTCTTGAAGATCTGTCAAGATATTTTCAGCTTATTTTTCATATATAAAGTTGAATTATTCGTCTAGCTCCAAGTTCACCTTAAATTTACAGCCTGTTTTGACACGTTCTTTACCGTTTATCTTATGCATAGTTTACTTTTTGTTCATATTACCGTACTTTTTGGTAAGTGTCATCAACAATAATTGAGTAGTCTTGTACAAAAAATATTAAAATGTCTTTATTTGTGCAATTTATTTTTAAAATATTGTAAATAAATGTCTGCAATACATTGCCTGTTTATTCGACTGTTGATATATGTACTGTGTGTAAAAATTATTATACTTAGCATTACCTTTTTAATGATTGTTGTTAATTACGCCTGCAAGGAAAAAGCATTTAGACGAAATGAAGTTATTTTTATCTTTATATTTTCAAATTCTAATAAGTACTGTTATGGTGCTGCGATTAGTACATGCATTTTCAAAAGTACAATTGTATTGTAATACTTACCGCATCTTGCACGCACGCAATAACATATAAATTATCAACAATAAATTGCTTCATTTATTTTCCAAGGCTAGATTTATGATAGCGGTATGCTAGGACCAATTATTCCTTAGTAGATTTATGGAACTTTGTGATAATCATAGATTTGCATAAATTTATTGTTAATCTATAAATGAGAACAATATGGTACTTAAGCGATGACTACATGTACATAATTGAAATTCAATTTAAAGTTGATAATTTCGCAAATACCTCATTTCCCTGCATACGTTTTACTCGTGTTTCATTTGCTTATTAAATTTATAAATTAAAAATCGCCTAATAGCGACAAATTCACTATTAAATACAGGAATGTTTCATGATAATTAAGATGTTAGTGATCTTACTCTACTGTTAATTTTAGTGTACGTGCATTGTAAAATTCGTTTAATCTATTACATAAACATATTTAAAATATTTATGTTCGTACACTTAGTGTTAAAGTATTAATGACGTTATATTATTAACGGCAAGAAAAAATTTAATTGAAGTTGTTGACACTATTACTTATTTATAAACATGAAACCCTTTAAGGATAATCGATTTGCATTAATGTTTCAGCATCCCGTTGATGCCATAATCCAGAGAGGTGTCAATGAACTGCACTGTAACACTTCTGTAGCACTGCTGATACCTATGAAGTAATTAATTCGATCCTGTGTGAATAAATTAATGTTTTTTATGCGTCGCAATGCAAACATTTACAACTGAAAAACCACCGTCTTACTATGGGCACCTTTCCAGAGTTGCTCGCCCACCTGCAGGAGGTTTCATTGTGTTTTCATCGTCAGTTGCTTCATTTGAACATTGAACGGCGTATATAATTCGCGTTTAGCTCTATCTGGCAAAGCTCTTTCAAAAGGAAGTTTCTCACTTGAGCAAAGAATTCAATTACGCCCAGACTAAATTAGTTTACCTTACCATGAACCATTTTTTATTCTCCTATTTGGACTCTTAAAACGGACACTGATGCCAGCTGTTCTCCCAGTAGGAAACAGCCCAATGCACCGGAACAACCCTGAACAACAAAAAATCGCTGAAAATTCCGACATAGCCAGCAATGGGTTTTCGTGCTAGGTTCCTGAATGCTTCTTGCGTCAAATGGCTTCAATTGATTTAGCTGGCCTTTTACCATGAATAGCGTATTAGGCTGAACAAATTCGCAATTTCACCGGCATGTCTGTGTATTAAGTCGATCAATGCACGATAAAATACCAACAAATTCCCGGCGAATATGTAAATATTTACACTTTACAGTCCTCGAGTAGAGGTCCGCGTACGTGCTCCAGAAATTCCACGTCTGTCAGTGTCCATGCAAAATAGATGAAAGCGTTTAGGGCATAAAAGATCAGCTTGTACAGGGTGGCCTAAGCGTCTAATTACCTTTAAAAGCAATGTACGTTTCGAATAACTTAATGAAAGCTAAGTGGGGAACAATGAAATCAACTGGACATGAATGTAAGATGTTCATTTGTAATTAGGCTTCTAGAAATGTCATTTGAATTTATGGAAACCAAACTGGAATTGATCAGCTTCAATAAATGCACTGTATTTTGTCTGTTCTCGCTTATTTAACGTGCAATATTTTATAAATATCTTTACTTTATTTGTGTACAGCAGCTTTCTTGACAATACATCACTTCATGTTAAAGTGCATGCACTAAATGTATATACAAACTTCCAACAGATTTTTTTTGTTCAATATAATTCGGTTTTTATATTTCTTCTCTATAATTTTCTTTTATATTTTGAATAAATTCTTTCTTTTTATGGGTATAATTCTTTATTTTCCGATTAATCATGACAAAAGTCTTCAGATCTTGTACAGGAAACATTGTATTTGATTAGTATATAAACGAAACGTATTAGACTTTCATTTCAATACAACTTTCAACAAGCTATTATTCGCACTAAGATTGCTTACGGATGTTTGCACAATTCTGATGTACAGAAAATACTTTCTAATGCAAAATATATTACGCAGGTTTTAATTAGTTTTGGAATTAGATGTTGTGGTGTACTCATTCGTAACTGCGCTGTATTTATTTTATCATTTGAAAATATCAAAACAGATAGGCAAAAATTTACAAGAGCAATATTATTTCATCTCTTTATACTGCTTGCTACAACTTGAATCATCATATAATTAAATTTGTGCAGTATGTATTGCAGCCATAAAAGGCAGCAATAAAAATCAATTTGTATGTAATGATTGCCTCCTTTCGTGGGCTGTTTTTTAAATTCTTAAATAGTAGTTTTTTTCATTAGTCTATATAACAGAAAGATATGTCCTCTTCAGCTTTTATTCTCGAATCAATTGTTTATTTCCTGGTACAGTTTACTACAAAGTACACCATCGTGTAACAAGTAATATTACGTGCATTTAGAAGGGGAACAAAAGTATGTTAGCTTCGCCACAAAATTTGTATGCAATGATTGCATACATTAAGGGGCAGACTTTTCTTTTACTTTGTTACTTGTTATAAGTCTACATAACTAACAGGTATATCCTATTTATTATTTATTTATCTATGTACATCATTATCAACATACATCATCATGTGATTTAGACATGTGGTATGACGTTCTGTTCAAGGGGCAGCAAAACTAAGATGGCTTTGCCACAATATTTGTATGTTCTGTATATGTATGTACTAAAAATTTGTGTGGGATGATTGCCTCCATACAGGAGCTGTTTTTTACTTTAAATGCACAATTTACTTGACAGTTGTCTACATAACCAACAACTTACATGTATATTATTGTTTGATTCTTTAATATAATTGTATTAATTATAAATGTTGGCGTCATACACGTATAGCATTATCTCCATGGCCAACTCTTTCGTTTCTGATTCTTAAGTTTTATTCTAAAACAATATAGCATTATTATTAATTTTCATTAATCTTGCTGATTTACATCTGATTTTTAATTATCATATACCCATTCCACAATGATTTCGCAAACAGGTTTTTGGTTTCATATTTTTGTACGTGTAATTATCTTAATGAAAATCCACTCTGATTTAATTTATCATCTGAAACTTACTGGATCAGTAATCCCAGACTATCTATTATTAATGATTTTATCTCGTAATCATAGATCTTGTGACATTCGTGATACAATACTACTGATATTGGTGACATTTTGCTAAAACCACTTATGGGCCAAATTGATGGTTGATCGCCGAAAATTTATATTGGAAGCTCTTGCTATCAGGGCATATCTAGCCATGGCCTGACTTCTAGCACCATTGTTCAAGTTGATGGCTAAAGGACGTACGTCCATGCAATGGCGTGAATAAACTAAGGGGTGAATGAATTAAATAGGGTGCTTGTTGGACGCAAAGTCCAGCTTTTTGGCATCCATTTGAGAAATTGTGCTATTGAAAATCCGTTCAATGGGTTTTGAGGTCCACTTTAGTAAGACCATTAGAGATATTTCAAGATGGTCATGTCTGAGGTTCTTGACTTTTGTAGATCCGCCAGCCTCGCACTTTGTCAGCATTTTGAGGATGGGGTAAAAAAGAAAGGGTCCCCCATTATGCATGAATCCGTCAAAGGGAAGCCCATTTCTTTGGATGCCTTGTTTGCGAATCACTTTCTTTCAGTTGTTCCGTTCTTTCTTCTTATTCCTGAAGCCTCCATCTTAAATCTCTTCATATCCATCTTACCAAAGTAGACCATTTGTCTTTGAAGTAGGGGGACATTCGTCCGAGTTACGTGCAAAATGAAATTCCGGCGTTTGTTTCATGCGTACGAGCAGCCCCATAAGAGAGGGTTTTTCGCTTTGGAGCTTATCCTCCATTTTTCACACATTCGCCATTTAATATATTAAGTATGTGTCGTTTTAAGGGCCTGATGGGTGGAAATGAGCTCTTGTTGAAGAAAGGTTTTCCGCATTGGCGAAAATGCATTACAATGAGAAGAGAGTGCTTCTCAACTATAAGCTTGGCATTGTGTGGCGAAAATGGCTACCCATCCATTGTTTAAGGATTTACACATTCTCTGTCAGAGGACAATATAACGAGATCGAATGATGTAATTGCGACATGCGTGTATATTTCTGAAAGCGCAAGCACACGTGAAACTATGCTGAAAATAATTATTGATGTGTGATTTATTTCATGATTTTGCTGTATTTAAAAATATTTCAATTTTAACCAGTTGTATTTAAGCTGTATCTACGCAGTTATTAAAAACGGTTCCAAATATTTTTAAAAAGTTATTTTGAGTGGTTTTAAGGTGTTTTTTTGTACTTTAGGAGCCTTATTTGTAAATTTTAAAAAACTGTACACTTGCAGTTAGTTGCCAGTGACAAAATGTTTCAAAATTTAACAGATTGTGTCTTAAATGTTTTTAAATTGTTTTATAAATTACAAATGGCTAATCTGTAATTGTGCTTGTATTCTATCAGATCGATTTATTAGCCTGCCTAATTAGATACAGGATGGCTTTAGAAATGTTTGTCAAACATTTTTTTCCAAATGAAAGTTATACATGTAAGCCAACAAAAATTCACTTAGGTAGTGATGGTGGTGACCATCTCAATGCGGTGGTAACTGCTGAATATTACCGATAAGAATTAACTTGGGCCTGGTTGGCATATCCATTAAGCATATCCTTGCTGATAGTAAGGTAATTATATAAAGTGATTATATGCACTATATAAAATTCCAAATATAAAATTTGGAATAAATGGAACAATTACAAAACGTCTTTTTGACACCCCCTGTACAGTTTTTTATCAATAATACAATAATGCAAATTCTTTAGATAAATCATTTTTTAATTTTTTCCATGACTTAAAAATGTCTGTTACTTTTCAACACATACGATACGGTATTTGTAAATTGTATCAACGTACTAATCTTTGTAAACTAAAGCCATTTTTAATAGTTTGCACCCCCCCCCATTTATTTATTTAAATAGTTAATTAGGAGAAACCTGAAAGTCAACTTGAGTAACTCCGATGTTCCCATACTGTACATGGATCTACAAAATTATCTGGTGTCCACATTTCCTTTGCTTCTTCCAAAAGGGATTAAGACAATAACACGAGGCTCGGTGGCGCCCTCTGGGCAGACGATAATTGTCGACGTTGGTTTCGTTTCCAAAATCTGCAGTGTTTATTTAATCGCCTGAAGTTAGAGAAATGAAAGCGTTGGCCAATTTTAGCCAGAAAGGGGAAGGAATTATTGAAGATGCCAATCCTCGAGAGTGTTAGGCCTAACCAGTATCGGAAATCCTTAACTCGATTTACCCAGGTTCTGAGAGGATGTGTCCTGGATAAACAAGATATTCGTAAGCTTATTACAATTTCTCATCACCAACTTTGCTGCAAAAGTACACCAACTAGGCCTAAGCATTACTCGGAAATATATAGATATTATCTGCGATAGCAGATGGGTTCCTTCCAGCCGAAACTATTCTTAATTTCCAACCAACATTTTGCCAAACTTTAGTTTCTTAATACCGTAACTACTTTACAATACTATTAAAGGCTGAGACGAGCAGTACGTGTGTTGAAAAATTTAATTTCAAGAAGGGCGTTCAATATCTGCGGTTAAAAATGTCCACTGAAGGGAAATGAAAATATCAAAATTTTATTGTTAACAATCCGTAACAGACGTTAAACTTCTATTGAATATCAGTAAATGTTTCGGACACATTTTTAAACATTTTTTGACATGTTTGGCTTGTGATTATGTTTAAAACGTAAACGATAACATACAGACATATTATTAATATAGTTATATTTGCAAAAAAAACAGATCGAGATGAATTCATTCAAGGTGAATCGTTGGACATTCATATGGTTATTTTTATATAAAATTGCATGATTGCAACAAATGTAGGTTTCGCATATTTTTACATGCACGTCAGAATAAAAAATGCGCACATACATGTACACATGCCGTATGTGTTTGTTAAAGATAACTCATAAATCAACTTAAGCAATACAGATTTAAGAAACAATTTCTCATTTATTCTTCCATAAATTGAACTTTGGGCTTTATCTGTCTTGTCTCGGTAGGATTTCCCAGTGGTTTACGAATTGTTTTATGTCTTTCGCTTAACTTCCCTTTGAAAGAAACGATAAGCTTAATACATTTAAAAAATGTAATTAATGTTTGTGAATTCATGTCGTCTATTCAGGTTGACAATTTTAAAACCACATGTTTGCCTGCGGTATTAACATTGTCTATGCACTAATCTGTTGGCTTGTCTAGCCAGTGCATCATATGGAAAAATTCAATTAACTGCTTTTAGAAGAAATTCTTGTTGCGAACACGTCTGTGAATAAAGGGTTGAATTAATGAAAATCACGACGGGAAAATATATTGTGCATCCCAAAATCTAAATCTCTTGCATTGTGTTCCAGAAACGGAAAATATATGGACGTTTCATGAGTTTAACCACAATTCGACATATTGGATTTTTTCCCGTAAAAATAAGATTTTTTTTTATTAAAACGAAACGAACCAGAGATATAAAACACCGAAACCATCGATTAACCCAAATGGCAGCACCAACTTTCATCTTCTGCGAAGAAATATTTCAGGAAAACGCATTTTCTGTGAAGGGATGAGAGGGACATAAATGGCGGACAGTAAATCATTTGACAAGCATTATGCAAGAAATGGTTAAATATGAAACGTATGCATCCGAATGTCCATATTTGTGAATCCCAAAATTTCGTTGCCATCCTACTGGTAAGGGAATACATTGGACAATATTTCATACATATGACAGGATGCAGTAAGTCATGAGGGCGGTGGATGGCAAAGTATTTTGCAAACACATGGATTTCACTGCAAAGCTGGTCCACAGAGAGATTTTATTGAATTACGCTCACATTTCGGTAAATGCTGCAATCCCATTTTATTGCCAGCCATTTCGTCCTGTCTCCTCCCATTTTATATAAAAGTTTATTTATTATTTTTTCGTGTCTTTGTGGCTGATTTAATAAAACTTTTAAGCCTGCTAAAGGAAAGTACTTCAAAATTTTCCAAGTTTCATATAATTTCCAGTACATTTCTATAACAAATCTATTTTGGGACAACTATAATTAATGTGATAAGTTTAAAACGTTGGCTCCATGAAAATGTGCAACACATGGTTAAGGTTAAAAACATAATTTCGTTTTGACTAGGGATTTGTTTTAGTTACTTGCATTATCCAATTTAATTATAAAATAGTTTATACATCTAATTCCGCTACAAAAACGGTATTTTACGCAATTTATGAAGTTGTGTATTTGAATTACCTGCATTGTGTATGTTATACGTTTATTTACAATTTTACTTGAAATTAATTATCATGGTTTGCATTCTTATTTAATTAGACATTATACATAATATAAACAGTATTTTTAAAAATGTTTGATTTGTTATGTTTTTGTTTTTAATCGACAACATTTTAAATTATTGTAAATTTTAAACAAATACGACTAGTAACTTTTGTGTTCATAAAATTTTAATTTAATTAAATTGAATGCTGATATTTGATATCGATATTTCGTATAATATATCAACAATAATCTTGTTTACTTTGTTCTGCACTATAACATTGTACTTTTATTGTTAGATACACATAGTTATTTAAACAAAATCTCACCTATCTTACATTACTCAAATTTTTAAGTTATAAGAGTACTGAAGTTGTCTGAATGGCGATAGCCTAAACACTTATCGATTTTTTTCGAAAATGTAGAATTTCGAAAATCTTGCTGGATTGAAATAGTCATGTTTTGTTTAGGTTCAACGCACGTTTACTGCATTTGTCAACATTAATTTGTATTGTTTGGATTGGCTATGTAATGGTTGGTAACAGTCAATTCTGGATAGTTAAGAAACAATTAATTAAATTGAAATTAAAATACTAATTCAATAACTGTTTTCGACCCAACGTTTTTGGACATGCTGATTTTTTAAGACTGGAATTAGTGGAATGAATTAATAAGGTTTACCTTGATAGTTTCACTTAGCTATTAGGCTTAAATCACGAACAAAGCCAAGCGTCAATCACCACGCAATCCTCCATCTTCGGTTGGTAGCACTTGATACAATTTATCTGGGATAGATCGTCTATCATTTCACTGCCAATATACACGAAAGGACTCAAAATACAATTTGTGCAGCAATCCTGAGGGACCTACTCTTTGGCATTGGGTTCGCTTTGCTTTCCTACCTTTCCTCGAGGCTTGAGCACAATATCGGATGCACAGGCTAGGAAATGTGTTCAACCTTATTACAACTTAGACATTTCTTCTACTTTCAGCTGTTTACCTCGAAAGGCATGTTTCGCCATATTCCTTTAGATCTGGCCCCGGATTTAATAAGCGTTTCTCACCAGGTTTCTTGGCTTTCTGCAAGAACCATGGCTGGTGGGGGGACTTTGTTCATTGCTCCTAAAATGAAGCTTAGGCTAGTAAACCACAATTAGACGCTCGGCACCTTTCTTCCTTATTTTTAATTAAAACAGGGTGAATGTGAGGATCTCTGCTTAAGGTGTTGGCAAGGAGATGTGGACAACTTGACATTTTATCTCAAGATAAGTTCTCTTGAAGGTTGTCCAGTCCTATTTGCAACGTTTAAAAATTATTAACTATGGCCTACTTCTATGGTCAAGGAATTGCTAAACTTGAGAATATGATGACATTTAGAGTGCCCAGGGGAAACCATGGCCAATGAAGTCCTATCAGTATTGTTTTTTGCAAAATTTATCTTAAAAGCTGTTGAGAAAACTTCAAGAATACTTAATTTTTTTCTTCTTATTGACAAGCTCGTTTAAAGCTTGTTAAAAGACCATTTGTTAAATATTACTAAACTAATACGAAATTATTAAGTGATTTCCAACATCATGTCCTGTAAACTATGCATTTGCATAATCTATTGTCTTTTGTCACAAATATGGACTAGTATTTATTTCTGAAGACCGAGTAAATTCTAAATTTAAAAATCCGTACAAAATACAAAATACCTAAGAATTGCTGAAATATTATTGCTGGGCAATGGCTTTTCTTTAAATATTCAATAAATAATTCATTTATCAAGGCTTATCAAGCTTATTTTAATTTTTTTTCGTAAGTTTTTTCCGTAATTTTAAAATGTAAACGTTACGTCAATTTAATTTAATTTAACCTACATTTACTAACAGGTGAAATAATTATGCCTTCATGTTTTTAATAAATCCACGTTTGATGGTTTAGGTTTAAAAACTAGTCAGTTTACTGTTTCTGCAAATTTAAACAGGAGTTGACGTTTGTTTCTCATATTTGCGATATGGATTTACGTTTTTTCCCGGAAAAGCCATGGGGATGGATATTTGTTATAACTATGACGAAGTAAAAAAGCTAACCCCCACATGCAAGCTTAGGTTATGGTTTTTGTTTATTAATTTCTGGGTTCGCTAAATTACGTTTAAGCTTAGCAAGATGAATGTTGTTAGGTTTGATTATTTAATAAAGCTCGTTTGCCTGGCGTGTGCTCATATCTTGCTATTGTTGTTTTGCATTCCGGTATTTCACGTCGCAATAAACAATGCGCCTTGTAAATGAAATTAACAACTTGTCTCCAACTGTTAGCAGCATTTCAATTTATAGACACGACGTTCATTGGGCTAAAGAAAACGACTCATTTGCAACCCCGGTGAAAAACTTGAAATGGCTTTATTTTACGAGTCTCCACATTCAATTTGAGATCCCTACTGGGGTCGAAAGTGAAAATAACAAGAATTCGTTCAAAGCAAATTTTGCAGCTTGCAAACGTGCATGTATGATGTCTTGTATGAAACCTAAACATTCAGACACTTTTAGTTACGGGAACATCTGCTATTCTACTAAGAATAATTGTTAGGAACAGATGTGGAATTATAGTTACAGTGGAAGCTCAATTATCCAATAATCGGCTTAACCGAGGTGTAGC
>JAQIXS010002802.1:0-20813 GCA_034700785.1 Rossiulus vilnensis
GCCGAAGTATTAAAGGGAAGCATTGCAACTTCACCGTTTTTCAAAACGTAAACTGTTAATACGAAAAAGCAATTTTTATGTGCTTGAATAACTCATAAGAAACTTCATCCATTAATTTTCAACATTACCCAAATTCAAATGTAAATTTCTTGAATGTTTAAGCTTAATTTTGTAAACTACCTTACATCTTTCAGTAGTTATTAAAAGCAAAATTTCTATTAAAATGTTGTGGAATGTTGCACAACGTTGAAAAACGACGCTAAAAATACTTAATCCAATTTGTTCCGTTATTTTTGATAGATTTCCCTTCTTAATCAAAGTTATAGTTAACTCAAAAGTGTCCCTTTCGCAAATATGAAACCGATGTATCTCTTTTAGCTTGTATACAACGTAAAAAAAACTGCTAATGTCTTGTAAGTTGAGAGTACGGTAACGGTTAAGCTAAATGTCATCAAAAACTGTTGAAGATCATTTAAGTAGAGCTAGCTAGGAGAAGCACTACATTCCAAGAGGTTATAACTGATGACCATTTATTTGTCTGTTGCCTTCCATCGCCTACATAACGAGCTGATGGATTTCGATATTGCAATTCATAAATAGGAAAGGCACATAGCAGCTTTCTCCAGCCAACCACTTGGATAATAAGGATTTGTCGACCATATATTTATTAACGTGTAACGTTAGAAATTACACTGTGTGCTCGCCACTAGAGAGTTCTGAAAGGTACCGACGAATCATTCGTCATTGTTGCACCGTTAAAGTTACCATGGGAACCTGACCATTACAACGGACCACTCTTGCCCTTGTAAAAAAAAGACCACAAGGCAGGAAAAGCTATTGGGGGCTTATTGGAAAGACCACTACTGAGTCCAGCACTCTCCTACTCTTATGCATTAGGGATTTAGGGACAAAACGAGAACAATCCAAGGATTATGGCCACAACCCTGGAGAAAAAAGTACATTTCTTTTCATTTTCCTTTGCATTGCCCATTACTCTTTCTTACTTGCCTTTTTACTTTTAAGCTCTACGTGCTGGCACCTTGGATGAGATCATATCGACGAAACTCTAAAGTTTGTCTTTTTCAGAAAGTAGCTAGCTTTTCGAGAAACACCATATTAGGTGATTCCTAACAAAAATTAGCAACGCACAGGGTCTAGTGGCTAGCAACAATGAAAGGCAACTTACAGATCTCCCAAGAGGTCACTCAAAGGATTAATGGAAAGCTTCCAAGAAGAAGCCATGTAATACTCAATTGTATTTCAAATACACTATGATTGTTTGTAAGTGCAGTTTAGTTTCGTTTATACTATAAAAGCTACGAAGACATTGTTCCTGGAGGATAGATTTTAGAAACGTAAGTGCAAAGCATTTTTAAGTGGTCTCAATATAGGAAATTGATTTTAGATGTGTTGAAATAGTGTCGATAACCCTATAATTCGTGACATTATGAAGAAAATCTCTTTTAACAGCGATGACGGCATATGGCGTTTCAGGCATTAGTGCTAAGCCTTATAGGCCGATAAAAGATGTTGCTGGAAGATGATACATGAATCTATCTTTATTTGTATCAAAAATTACGTGAGCAATGACTTGTTTTCAAATAAAAACGAGGTAATGGAAAAGATCAATTTCACTTGTCAGCAAAGTGTTATTTAATCGGATCTCAAATGATGTGGCAGATATCATGGAATGCTTTGGCATTTCAACAATGAACTGACTGACGACTGGATCCATGATATCGTTAAACAAGCAATATATTGGCAAGAATTCAACAAACTAGCATTATGAAAGCAGATGACTAGCCTAAAAAAGCAAAACGTGTTTCATGGACAATGACAGGGTTGATATTCATTACTATCCAAAGCTCTGGTATAGTACGGGCTTAACATAAATCAGTATAGAGAAAATATTTTGCTTGAATACAGGATTTATTATGCTCCATTACTAGTTATTTTATGGAATATCTCGCTTCATTGAAAAATCACTGCAAAGGTCATGAAAAAATATTTCCCGCTGTTGCCAGAATCAAGATAATCCTGTATATACCTTTGTACAACGTGTACACATAGATAATATAAAAATGAAGGGCAAGACTCACTGACTCAGTCTAGTGATAAAGTCAATTGTTATTATATTATCAATGTCGAGATAACTCCAGACAGTTATCTATCATATGTGTATCATACGATACAGTATTACATAAATAAGAACGAATGATTTTTTTAGTTATTACTCTTAGATTTCAGCAGTTGAAATTCTTAACATTGAAACTCAAAACAGAATAGCCTTAGGTTAAGAGCATAATTATGGGATTGCAGTCGTACAAGCTTCAAGTTATCGGTTTATTGACTTTGGTTAACAACGCCTAAAGCAACTAAGACAGCTAACGTATATAAAATAGAATAACATAATTATGCCAATTAGTATATTTTTAGAAGTGAATTTCAGAATTTCTTCAAGTTATGATACACAAAATAGCGTTGTATTAATTAAAGTCTATATTAATAAATGAGTAACGGTTTTTAAAAGGCTTATTTCAAACTGTACAAATAACTTTAAGGTTCGACGATAATAAATAATCCCGTCAAATTATCAGCCATGAAATACAAACTTGCCAGTTAATAGTTTAATCCTGCGATAGTCACTGCCAAATCTTGAAGGTGAAAGATGGATTATCCAATATTTCATTCCATACATAGCAAATTTATCTACTGTTACAATATTCACAGGAATTAATTCAAAATGTGATAAGATTATACTTAAAGTGTTAAAATATGTGCCGAGGTTTTGTAAGTATTTATATTACAGTATAGCTGAGGCATTATGTAAATCCATTACACCACAAAAACGCCTATAAGTAAAAATAAGGTAAGATATACACCATACCATTTGCAATGTACACACTGAAATACTGTAGCTAACAAAATAAGAAATAACTATATATAGAAGACACGAGGATAACAAATTCTCTCGCTTTTATTCGTTAATTTCAATTTTAATTTATAAGTACCATATATGTATAATGTGGTGGAATTCAAAGAATTCGCGAAGCTTGTAAAGTATTTAATATTTTTCTATCCAATTAAGTGAGAACTGTGGTAATGAAGGAAAAATAATTACATGAGGCTAGATCTGGTGGATAATGAGGGTAGGAAAACAATTTTTAGCAAAAGTGGTGAAAGAACCTACTCCGTAGAGGCAGTAACACCTGCTCCAGAAATTCCAACACTGCGTTCTAAAGTTTCAGAAATGTCGGTTAAGTGCATGACATCGTAAGGAAATACTTTCACACCATTTCACACCAATAATAACACTTCCATTACTTCGTACATTATGGTGACATTCTACAGTTTGTTTTTTTTTAAAAAAAGCCAAACCTTGGCATAAACCTTGGCTTCATGTACTATACGACTTGTAGACCGATAAGTCAATAGCTTGAGAAGCTTTCATATTTGAGTTTTCGTGTATTTATATTATGCTTGCCTTATACGGTTTCATATCCTTCGACGATCAACATGTCACCAAAGATGAAAAATGATATTCTGGCCACGAGTCATTTTATATAATCCTCCACATCCTCCGTAAATACTCCAAAGGCTATGTGATTTATACGTAGGATGGGCTTACATTTCACTAATCTAAAACTCAATTGAAATGCAGGGCATATTGCGAAGAGATTGCTAGTAAGATGGTAAAGTTTGTTTTTCTTTAAGTGAATTTTTTTTAAAAAAATCTCTAGAAAAAAAATAACATCACAGGATCGCGTATACAGAAATGTGTACCTACTCATCAGATCAATAGGTCTAATTTCAATAATTTCAAGGATTGACGGAAGGGAAGGGGAGGAAATGTGACAAACAAAATATCACATGTATGATTAAGGTTTCATTAGTGAATGGGCGATAAATAACGTAGCTGAAACAAAATACGGAAGTTTAAATAATAAACTATTTTTTAATCATTCAGAACCTAAAACGTTTGTCCTTCATCGTTAACATTAACAATGAGGTCCAAATAATCTAACTAGGCCTTACTTTTCGACCATACCACAAACAGTATAACTTATCATTTTATTAATACTAGTGAGTATTTTTTTTTAGGAAAAAAACGGAAAGGAGGGGATACGAAGATAGTCATAATATCCTACATAGAAGATACATTACCTCATAAATCATCCAAGATGAAAATAAAAAACAGCACGTGCATTAAGAATTTGTCATTTGACAGTTTTGACTGGTACACTACCAACCCAATGAGCATTTCTGAATTATCAAAACGTCAACAGAGGACTTGACTGGACTGGTGTCTGTCAGTCTATATGCTGATTAGTTCTTTTAATGTATTTTGCCGGGGCCATCGCTTTTGCAGGCACTTACAATAAACATGTATAATACATAACATACATTAAATGCAATATATACCATTAGATGTTAGTTGGTGGTGTTTAAGGGGAGCAAAAGCAACCGAATCATCAGATGTAAATATTTGGAATAAATTGAAGTAGATGTAACTTTAACATAACTGATGGGTAGGTCTTCCAAAACCACAAGACTGGAAAATTATTCCGATCCAATGAAATACATGTACTTCGATGCTGCTTCGTCAACAACTTAAACCACAGGAATTAAAGGACACCCCAAACGGGTCAACCTTTTACCCAGTAATCCTAAGAGGAAATATTTACAAAACCCAACATTGTTTTCAGATTGAAACGCATAACACCTATTGGTGCACCGTGAATTACAGTGATTAAGAGTGAGGTGAAAACTGTTGAGGAAACCAAATGCCACGCGACTTCTCTCAGGCATTATATAGTGCTCTCGCGAGGGCATGGCACCAATTGCATCGCGAACGATAAACACCGGCAGGCCTAAGGTGGCATCTCTGCCTGAAATGATTAATGGACAAAGGGAATTGCAAACCACTGAACGTACTTTCAGATACCATCAATTCCGTGCGAGCAGCCTCCACAGTGTGAATGTTAATTGCAAATCCACATGCGGCAGCCATGAAATATTGCGTCGCCAGATATTATTCGTTCCCTGGACGGTGCATTAAACCCCAGTTTACGAGGACCATGATATTAAATAACAAGCGTTGTGAACCTAAGCATCCTGCTGACTTTTCCAATTTGATTCTGGAATATGTCTGGCGACTGTGCGAGGTAGCTCAATATATATTTCTAAAAACGAAAACCGTAGATGGTATAATGGCATTTTAGCACGAAGAAACGCTGCCCAGCATCGCACCCCAAAGAGTTAGCGAAAAATCAAGTTTAAGAGTGCCAAAACCATGGGCCATTCCGATAAAAAAAAGTACTAAATAAAAACATAAAAAGCACCCACTAATGTTTTTTTCTTCTCCGAAAGGATATTGCTAAATGATTGCCTATAAGGAGTCGTGAACCATGAAGTGTTGTTGGTTTACGACTCCAATTGCAGAAGTTTGATAATTAATGCGCTTCGTTACCATGGTGCAGAACATTCAAAGGATTCACGCTGCGTAAGCCGGTACAAGTAGACTTGGTGAGAGTGAAATCCATCAACGTGGAAAGTTGGACAACTGTCAGGACACCTTATGAATTTCATGTGCTAATTACACACAGGGGCCATACCAGAAGTACAAAGCAGGAAACGACGAACTAAATGAGTTTGGAAAACGGGATGAAGATTTCTTAGAAACTATGTTTATCGATGTGAAAACTTTTTCCTGTAAGCCAGACTTCGTGAGAACTGGTCATGTACACACACACACGTACAAACCGAGTGTGCATGAGCATATAAGGTTGGAGAGCGTTTCAGAGAGCGTTACAAGGAAATTTCCGGGAAGCACCCAGCCACGCTTGAGTAGTTCAATACCGCAAATAAATAAATGGAAATAAAGTTGCTCCAGGGGATATTTTGATTTTTCATGTTCCCCTTCGATGCGGTGCTAAGCTAATGAATAATCCTTCCATGTGTAAAATATTCCGAAGAATTCACGCGTGTCATTCCTCTCGTATTTAGCTTTTAAAAAAAACGTTATCATTGTTGGCATATTTTTACATTCCCTTTCAATGGGGTGACAGTTTGGATACGTGGGGTGGAAGCCCGTTCAATTTTTGCCACTTTCAATCCCTTCGACTGCATCACCAGGCTCTGACAGCAGATAAGGATAGCGCGCAACAGCCAAAATGTTAAATAAAAGATCGGTGAAAAACCTGAAAATGAGAACCTGGACAGGCTGCTAACGCTGTCAAAAATCAAAAAAAGCATTTAAGGACAAGCAGAAATCCCCTAAGAGAAACGCAGGAAGCATAGTGCACTACGGTAAACCCTCAATATTTGCGGGAGATACGTTCCACATTTTCTTCGCGAATGTCAAGTCTATTAATGTATGTAATGTATTGGGTGACCGGGGCCATTTTCGTTTTCGATAATGCATGGTATATTGGCTGACCGGGGCCATTAGTGGAAAAAATGTTTTCGTTTTCAAGCGTATTACGAATTGGAATGTAGATGTTTTATGAGCACCTGAAATACCAACAGTCTTGAACTACGAATCTAGACTTCTTATAAATGAGGTGGAACATTGATCATTTGCTTTCAGTTTTTTTAATTATTAAAATTTATTTAAGGTAAATTAAAAAGAGGTAAATTAACAGAGAAAAATACGCTTCTATTTCGATTTTGTTTCATGAATTGTCAGCATAAGAGGCCCCTACCACACCGGGTTCCTACCAAAATTAAATTCTCAACTTCCCTGACTTTTCCAGGCTTTCGGAAAAATTTCCCTGACCTAAACAAGAAATCTTTAGGCTAGTGGAATAAAATTGAAACAGAATTTACCAATATTTTTATTTATTATTTCAAATGTTAAAAGTGTTCTATGGAAAATAGGGGAATTCCACATTATTGCATAAGTGTAACTAGATACGATCTATATTTAGCAGCATCATAAACACACATTTTAGATTATCTGAATCTGATGACAATTTCCCTTTTTGATTTTTACATGAAAATTTGAAATTTCCCTGATTTCTTCAGGTTGTTCTTACTTCCAAAGTCAATTCCAGATTTTCCAGGTCAGTGGGAGCCCCGTCCTTAATCGGCCTCGAATCGCGAATGTTGAGGGTTTACCGCACGGTTACAGCGCCACGAGCAAAGAGAAGTTAGGGATAGATAAGAGGCGTACTTACCAGCAGGTCGTGCGCGACCTTCTCCAGAAGCGGCGACACCTCCGGCGACTGGCCAATAATAAAACTAATTGATTCCCTGGACTCCGTTAATATGCAAGTAGCACTTTCTGTACTTTGGGCAAGCCCAGAGTTGAGACTATTTTCACTATTGCTAGGCGATTCGCTACTCTCGTAGTCTGAGGAGGGGTTAATTACCCGTCGGATGGCGGGGATGGAATGGGCCGAAGGAGAGAGGCAGGGGGCGGACGGGGACGTCTCCCCGCTGCTGAAACCCAGCAACCCACCCCCACTCCCTCCTCCTCCGCCTCCGTCGCTGATGTTTCCTCCGCTAAAACTCCTGCGGTCATCGTCGTCTTCGCCGCCCGAACTGACAGCGTCGCTGATGCCGTAGTAGCCCGCCCCTCCGGGCGTCTCGTGGTCAGAGGCAGCGGCTGCGATGGCCGCATTGGACAGACAGTGCAAGCGGTTGATGTCGGAGGCAGTCAGCGGGTGGAGACTGCACACTGTCTTGCGCTCGCGCACCAAGCGCCGATGAGGCGAAGGTGTCTGGATGAGAGACGTCGTCGAAAACGATCTGTATTTGGAGGCAATGCGACCCGAGTAATTGTCCACCGATAGCAACTGGCTCGTAGGGCTGGTGGACATAATCAGGTCTGCAAGAGCAACAAACAAACAAACAAACAATGAATGGATGGATGGATGAAGGAAGGGCACACCGCACACTGCAAAACGGTTTCTAACTAACATTCACTATCGGTACCCTTATTTGTGTAGATGAACTCAGTACCCAGCTAACGTTTTGTGGTACTAGGGGGAGAAACTATACACCCAATTTAATACGTCACTTAATCGTCACCAGCATCGTTCTCTACGATTCCAATCCTTATTCATAAGTGCAAGAAAAATAAGATCAATAGCGTTGATCTTCAATATGTTGGTTGGTTAGAATGACTAGCATCTCAGTGGATCAGCCCAGGTGGAAAAATTACATATGGGAATATCTGAGTAACATGTATTCCACATGTGAGACCAGAAATCGGCCACAAATGGATCTACGTCCATTCATATCTATATATGCCCATATACTGTCAGTCCAGAAAAACCATAAATGCCCATACAAATCCATATAAGCACATACAATCCATACATATCCATTTACGCATATATTATATCCATATTTGTTTCTACATTCTTACATATCACCATATATGTGAACATATTTACAGATATTGTCATACATATCTCTATGTCCATACCTAGAAAATCTTATTCATATTGGTGTGTAATACATTTATATGCTTAAAGGAAGTAAACAGCAACAAGATTGTATGCTGTCATATTTGACCATCTAAAGTTGCCATGTATGACCGATATATGACTCACACATGGCACAACCCGATTACCCCCACATACTGTATGGTCATATTCAACTTTTCCAGCCGCTGGAGGTTCTATTGTATATTTTCATTTATTCGTCTTTAAATGAGGCAACTTTTTTGAAATGAGTAATGAAGGTAAACTTAAATTAATCTACAGGCTTATTGAAATTCGGCCATTTCGGGGGTGGAGGAAGGGTGTCTGCGTTAATAATACTAACATTCTACTATGAGCACATGGCAACTGCAAGTCACCTCACAAGAATGAAACTAATTCCAATTAGTATAAGCCAGGGACGAACTGGCAGCTAGTGCATAGAAATCTACGAGTGAACTGTGTTTGAATTCATTATAGCCATATCGACGCGAGCAGTTTAGAAACAAAAATCAGAGGAAATTGGAAGAACCTCATCTGACAGAGGCAAAAACCAAGTCGGTGCCAATTTCAAGCTGAAATTCTTCGAGGGAGATAACTCGAAATATGCAAGGATGTTTTATTTAAATTGGAGAAAATTGAAACCAGATTTCCCGTCACTGTCATATCTGGTTATGTGCTAACGAAGCAATGACATTCTCAATACAAATAAGAAACAATAATTAGTAATGCAAAAAAGATGCACGAATTAAAGCAGTGAAAGATTTACGCAAGGCCTTCATGGTGGCAGACGTTGTGGGGAATGTAAAATTCCCCAGTTGCATAAAATGATATTATAAACAAAGCATGAAGTGCCTCGTTGAAAAAATAGCTAAGTTACAATGAAAGTCCAACCGTTGAATTTATCTTCTTAATTCCTAAGCAGTTAGCAGCAACAACACTTGAGGATCTTGATTCAAGTTGAGGTCAAATTGAGATCAGCAAATGTGGCCAACCGAAATTCAAGTTGAAAACTTCTTTTTACCCAAATGTCTACGGATTATACCTAAAGACTGCCATGGGCTCGTTGCTCGCATAAATACACCCTCTTTGTATTTGCCACACGTTCTGCAGGTTAACAAGATTGGTATTTTAAAGCCATAAAACCATAATGGTGACAAATGACGTAGGCCCAGGTGCTTCATAACGCTATGACAACACACCGGTAAAGCCACTTTAAAACCAGAAACCAACTCGTTTTTAACGTGAGGCTTTTTAGATGCCTGTGAAAATAGAAGATTAATATCGATTTTTCCATGGAAACACGCTATTCAATTTAATAAATAAATCCATCAGAAAAAGCTGAACACGCTGCATTGGCAATTTCAAAAAATAACAAGCGGGTTGAGCAGTCAGCCCAACAAGTTATTGTTACATCTAGTGGTCTAAAAAGGAATCCATTACGTAAGGTGAAACCACCGTACAGCACAATGATAAACTGTTTAAAAACTGCTATGGTTCCAGCAATGCTAAAGTATATTGCCAAAGAGATGCGCTATTCAAATCGGTTAGGAAAACTGGAGCATTAGTATATATACATGTACATTAGGATGACATATTCGGTGCAGTAAGTTAAATGGCCAGGAACCTGAGCGATGTCGCTTAATTGTACACGACATCAATGAACAGCTCAATATCAGATACAGCTAATATTAGCGACAAGGTTTAGTAAATTTGAGTTTCAAGCTACTTACAAAAACTACATAATGCACAACAAAACTTAAATTCGCAATCCAACTAATTACAGTACATTCCATACTAAGAAAAATCGAAAACATTCGTAGTTCTATCCACTACTATTGTATTTTTAAACATCAATTACATTTTTCCGCTAATAATTTCCAGAAAAAGTCTGACCAAAGTGGGAAGGAGTCATTAAATTAACTATGATGAAAGTGAAAATATAATAAAAATTATAAAAATACAATACACTATGCAGAAAAAACGAGCAAAAAGTTAGATAAGAACCAATCAGTTTGACAACGGATATCTGATTATTTAATTCAGAATTTATGGCTTATTACACTCACGCAGACATAAGCACCGATAAACTCCAGCACGTAGAGATAAGTTACTAGATCAGTACTTTATACTATTTTTAAATATGAATGAAGCCGTCCAAATATATAATCACCGAGGATTTTTCAAATTTTACAACACCCAACAAATAACACTAGCTTGAAGATAACAGGTTTCCCAAGTATACAGTGAGATTCATATACAGTGGCTGATAAAACTTCAAATTGTAAAGCAAGATTGCATATATAATTAGGAATGTTTCACTCATTTGGTCTGAGGCTATAGCATTTCGTTTACTAAAGTTACAAGGAATAATTGGATCGTCCTAAAACTTGTCAGCCACTGCATATTTGTAAAAATGATAAATTTCAAACTGAATTTGTTATGTAAATATATTGGACAAAATAAAAACATTTAAAAATATGAACCCTCAGAAATGATTTCTGGCCCTCAAGATTAAAATATTTTTTAATCGTGAAAGTCAATAAAAATTAAAAAATATAAGAAGAAGAAATATTTAAACAAACCGATGGGGATGTGAAAATAGTCTTTTGGCGACGAAAAACGTAATTAGTCTGAACTTCACAGTTAATAGAAACAAATTAAGGAGAAGAACAAATATTTAAACTAATCGATATCGATGAGAAAAGTGTTTATTTCGTTCACTGTCCACTTCCTGTAGGCATTTTGGATACATGCACAAATTCCATGTTTTAGTGAAGCTTAACCTACAGCCAGGTATACATTTTATCGTCTCATTGCCATGGTAAACAAATGTCATGAGCACCCATTTAATTAATGCCCCCTAAGTGACCTTTAGCAGCACCTCAACGTAAGTTGGGCCAACCCCAAGTCCCACCCCAGTTATCTTTATGATTCAGATTTTCAGTAAATTTACTTTAAGAAATGAATGCACTCGCAAGGTGACCCAACGCAGTTGACCCCAAATAGCGCAACTAAGGTCTGCACACTACTAAATGCACGAAATTAGGCGTGGGGACAAGGAGGGTGAAAGTTCGAGACACTTGTTTGCCATCGATAACACCTTGTTGACATCAGTTTTATCTGCTGCAGGCTGGTGAGAGCAATAAAAGCTTGTGACAAATGGAACTACTTGTACATGTACTTGACCGGATTTTATTGCAAGGGGCTAATGGGCAGGGATTACTCAGGTTACATTGCTGCTTAGTGTCCGTACTAACGTTAACTCTTGAGTTGGTTCATAAACGACACTCTTTAACCAATTGAAACTGTTTACAACTCCCAGGAAAGTTAATGCTTCCATTTCCAGGATTTCCCCAGACATAAAATGCTCATCTTCCATGACGTTTTCAAGTATTTGAACAGATTTTCCCACCCGCTAAAAATGCACAATTAGGACATAGGCTATGCATATTTAACGAATGTTAAATTTTAAAAGGGGAATTGTCTGCTGTAAATACCATAATTTTTCCAAGTTTTTCTAAGCCATTTAAACTACGAAATTTCAGCACTTTAAAAAAAAATTAACAAAAGTTAATTATCCTTTGATTCCAAAGGGTAATTTTACATGCTTCACATTGATAATTAAGTTTGCTGAAAAATGGCATAGGCATATAAAGGGGGAAATTCCACAGTTTCCCTAACTTTCCCATGCCGTTAATTATTTTTCTTGAAAGTCATTAAAAGTGCATGAACGGAGCTTCAACCATTTTTTTAAAAGAAACATTAGTTTATCTGATTCCAAAGGGTAATTTTACTTGTTTTACATTGGTAATTAAGTTTGCTGGAAGAAATAGTATATACTAATAAAGGAAAATTTCATGACTGAATTTGAATGTACATGCGTGTAGTAAAACACCCAGTGAACCTGTGACTTTTTCATGACTTCCATGACCTTAATGTCATGACTTTGCATTGAATTCTTATGCCTGCGGGAAAATTCAACTATATTTATGTGTACAGCAAATTTATCATTGATCTGCTGAATTTCTCTGACAATTCCAGGCTTCCCAGGTCTGGGGGATCCCTGATTTCGAAAATCAAGTTCATAACTTGGTAAAACCAAAATTTGCACATGTACAGTACATGTACATGTATGCCTTTAAGAAATGTAAGCTTAATGGAGGAAAATGTTCCATTTGGGTGAGGAAATAAATTGCCTCAAGCCCCCCACAGTGGTTCCGGCTTATTAATTTCGTCTTTGCTAATTACGCCTCCTGCCACAAACATAAAACAGGACCAAAATTGTGTCAGATCAAACGAGTTTCGCCGCTTTTGCGCTAGTTCCAACGCCTGAGAAACGCCATCTTGAAGTGCCCTCCACTATCCAGAATTCAGTGATGACCATCGTCACATTCTGCAAATTTACAGTAAACTCAGCTTTTAGGAACGCCGGGCTCAAAACCTTCAACTGATGAATTTCACAATCAGCTGTAGATTCAAACTTCACCGAGCATCTAGAACAAATATTTGAAGTAGGAAGTGTTTGAGGCCAAACACTCAAAACTGGTCTTCACGTACTTTATGGCAAACCCTGGAGCAATTCTAAACAATGAAACGACATTAATGTTTCGATGATAAATTCCTCAAGAATGCATCAATCACACGCGAAATGGAACCGCGTTCAATTCGACCTGATTTTGGCGGTAACATGTCCAAGTGTTTAAAAACCAGAACGGTAGACATGTAGACGGATTTTGTATGGACGGCCTCAAAACGTATCTGATAAACTACATGGCAAATATTTGCCCAGTTTTGTGACGAATGAATGATATGAAAGGAAGATTTATTGCATCGAAAGCATTTTTTTTTTATTGAGCTTTTGCCGAAACGAAAGTAACGAAAGATAAATAAAATGAAAACCGTATTGTAGCCGTTATTGCTCTCGACTGACTCATTAGATTGTCTCTTGATATCCGACCATAATGGTGTAAACGTCAACGTCGTGTCATTCATCCTCTTTGTGTTCTCCATTTAGTTTAATCATCACTTTTCAAAATGAACACTTGAGTTTTTCGTATTGTTCCGGCCTATAACAAACTTACAAAATCAATCGTGAGGATTTACAACGGAAGTTCTTCGCAAATTAAAATAAAAATCCTCATCAACAATTTCGGCCGAAATGACGTCATATTTCCACAAACGGCCTTAACTAAGATACAAATTTATGAAACAAGACTAGAATTCCAGGAATGGCGTTTATCCTCAACTGAAACCAAGTTTTTTATGAGAACTTTACATTCCAAGTATGCATGGTTGCATCTTTCACGGCTAACTTAAGATATGTTCTTGGATTTGCCGTTAGTTATTTCGGAAAAAAAACTTGGAAGGTCATTAAAGAGCTCGCTCATACAAAAAGCAACGCGTTAATTGGCTTAAAAAAACAACTTCTGAAACATTGCACACAATTGCTGTAAGCGGAAAGATGTTATATCCTTGACCAAAAACAAGTTAAAAATTTCAATAATTTAAACTATTTTACAAGTCATGCCACTGCGGGTAGTTTACTGCTCGACCGTAAGCTGGGGTTATAATATCTTGAAGAAAAAAAACTTTCAAAAGTAGATTCCGACTTAATGTTTTCACACGTGGAATTTTTCATCCGGAAACACTTTAGTTTGTAAGACATTTTCAGAAGCAATATCTTAGTTAAGTTCTCCATAAGCAGCATTTCTGCGCTGTGTCATAACTGGCTGAAATCTTTAAAAAATTAGCCTATTATCCCTAATTTGGCGTTTTCACGTGACATTAAAGTCATGGCAATGAATGCCACAGCATTTTTATTCGAGAATTGTAAAAACCGTGCTCATAACACGATTACGTTTTGATTTTCACCAAGAAAAATGTGGTGACATTCGTCAATCGCCATGACCTTATTGCCACGCAAAATCGTAAAGCTGACCTTGCACGATCATTAGTCATGACATTCCTAATGATCGTGTAAAGTAAACTGAAAGTGAAATAGCCATGTTTGCCAGTAATGGTGAGAATTTAACATGATCCTGTACGGCTGACAAATAATGACGGAGTACAATGTAATGACAGCTGGTAATGTCGTGACTAATGATATCATTAGTAGTGATCGGGTTATGTTCCCTTTACTTGCCAGCCGTACACGATCATTCACATCATCACTGTCAAACATTCCCATGCAGTTTACCTTGCACGATCATTACCAATAACTACATTACCAATGACATTCCCAATAATCATCACTCCTTCATTACTTGTCTCCGTACACGATCATGCAAAATTCACATATTAGCAGACCGGTCTAACACGATCCTTAGTGCATCCTGACTACATGACATTACCAGCAATCATTACTCCGTCATTACTTGCCAGCCAAGCACGTTAAATTCACCTTATTACTGGCAAACATTGCAGTTCAGATTACCTAACAAGATCATTAATAATGTCAATCTCAGAAGGTAAAGACATTAGTAACGATCGAGTAAGGGCTGCATTCCTCTTCAGTTCACCAGAAGCCGACCTTGCACCGTTACACGATCATTACTGATGATACTATTACGGCACCATTAGTCATGCCATTACCAACAATCATTACTTCTCAGCCATACGCGATTACGTCAAATTCTCATCAAAGTCATCATCACTGGCAAATATACCATTTCAGTTTACCTTACCCGATCATTGGTAATGTCATGACTGTCACGATGATCGAACGCATATCGCCGTGCGCCATCTTGTTGTAGGACAAGCACACTCGGGAAGACACGCGTTTATTGTAACCCCCGATTAATGTTCAGGCCCTAAACTCACTACACAGAAACTACTGAGCTTTTACCTTTCACACTTAGGCCACACGTGTTTGGTGCGGTTGCCATGGTGATACCCACGCCAGCTCGCGCGCTTATCGTTTAGGGGCTTCGCGCGCGTATCATCATACCAACAAGTGTCAAACACGATCAGGCCCTCGAAAAGGGGGAGGAGGACCACTCGAAGGTTTTCGCAAGCGGCCACATCGAAACAAAACACCCAAAAAGCTGGTTTTCATCGACGTACAAGCGCATGCAGCAAGAAACGAAGAGAGGCTTACCGTCCAGCGAGGTCCGAACTCGGACGAGTGCCGCCAATTGCGTAATCCCGAACACGGAAAAATGCACAAAGAATGACGACCGGTGGCTTCTGGCACGCGCGTAATCCCGCTCGCGATAACCGGACCTGGTGCGATGCGCTGAACTATTCACCTACATAGCGGATTTCGAATCACGAACTCCCCAAACTCCACCGAAAAGTTTTCTGGTGCACGCGACTTCCTGCGGGCAAAAAAAAGCCCAAATGGTGGTTCCGAATGGCGTCGATAGATGGCGCCACTGTCGGCCGGGCCGGTCTAAGTTGAGTTAAGGGGAGGCCGATGATGTGATACCCCACAGGACCACCCATCCCTTTGGCCGGACTCGTCCCAAGCAGCACGAAATAAGATTGTCCCGTTGACGTTTGTTTATTTATTTACGACCGGTTGCACCATTGTAGGTCAAGTTAACCTAAGGGTTAAAGCGTTTTAGTTGCACCATTTAAATATGGAGATTTTTTACCCAAAGTATAGTATACGTGGAGCAGTGGCGCATCGAGGACCTACATGTACTTTTAGGGCTGACGCAGTATTTTACCTTTGCAATTTAATAGTAAAATTCTGAGAAATTTCCTAATGAAAAGGAACGCCGCAAGCGAAAATTTGGCAAATTTGGGTTTCAAATCCGTGATTTTAGCCTCCAAATTTGTATAAACACTTGGCATTATTAAAAGAAACGCCGTAGGTGAATTTTTTTTTAAAAAAACTGGATTATAAATGCATGTAATTGTACAATAAGGCCATTAAAGCCAGAAAATTTCATTGATCAAGCATGAAATAATGGAATGCTTTTTGCCGTCTGGGGTGATAGCATGTTGCAGCTTGCAACTCTGGGAACATTGCATACATTATGTTACAAGCCTTAGGTTAACCCTGCCGATTAGCCGATGCCACCATTTATGGTTAATTTCTATCCTGCTGTGGTGCAACGCATTTCCTTAGTTAACCAGAGGTTTACCTTGGGGTTTGCTCAATTTTATGTGGTGCAACCGGCACTTAAATATACATGTAGGGATTTTCAACCCGAGGTTTAGTTAACTTAGAGATAAGATGTTGCAGCTTGGAATTCTGGAAAAATTGCATTTATATTACAATCCTTAGATAACCCTGGTTATGGTTAATTTCCAACCTGCAATGGTGCAAAGCTTTCCCAAGGTTACCTAGAGGTTGTTGGTGCACCCGGCCCTTAACACCAATGTTCTCGGGCCGTTCCATTGCCAAACGTTTTGTCCGTGCATGTAAATTCATGTTGATTATACAAGGATAAGAACATAAAACATGAAGGGTGCTAAGCCATAATGTATTAAGTGCCTAAAATTCAACTTCTTTGGAGAGGGAAAAACAATAGTTTCGAGCTCAACATTGATGAAAATGACCACCCATGCGACCGGACAAAATGGGTTACCTTAATCAACGAAAAAAAATTTAAAAACAATATTTTTTTAATTTTTACACCTATAACAATGTTTACAATCATCAGTTTTATTTGAAAATTACACGTGTATGTACATATTAAGTTCTTTATTTAAGATTTTATTATGATTACGATTATGTTCTTTCAATAGAAATGTCAAATTTTACTTTGATGATGACATAATAAAATTACTAGAAGACCTGCATACAATTAATTTGTACAATGAATATTGATCTCGAAGCTTCTTAAATGTGAATTGTAAATGTTAATCTGTATCGATTAAGCTACATAACACCAATAAAACGGTGCAATATTTAATTTGCTATCATTTTACATTGGGAGCTCGATTATTCGAGGATCGGTTATCCGGTTTTCGGCTTAACTGTGGTGAAGCAACTGGATTACCTCGTTGCACCAATAATGGTTTTCTAAAACGCCACATTGCACCCGGACACAATGAACCTTCAAAACACCCTCTTCTCGTGTGGCAAGTAGGACTGAGAGCAGCAGCACATTGATGTCATTCATTCCTTCATTTTGAAGTCCAAGTTTTAAAAACCAACTTTTGAAACATGTTTTCCGGAACACTAACGTATTTCCATTGGCCCAACGTTGAATATCCTTTATTCTTGATAGCCATAAGTATCCATATTTAACATTAATTAACAATAATAGTGTGTTTTATTTGCAAGTGAAACGTTTACTTCATTCACGTAAAGGCATGTACACTGTTCATTATACTTTTTTTTAAAAACGTTTTTAAAACTTTTTGTACCAACTGCTGAACAAGTACATCATTGTTTTCTAACGTTAACAATCTTCTTTTAAGCGTAGGTCGGCCTATTTTTAATTTGAAACATGATACGTTTTGCGTTAAGTCTAAATTTGTGTCGTGAATGACAAAAACAAAAAAATGTTTTTGATGATTAAAAAACTGCTGATAAGTCAACCGTGTCAATTAACACACATTTAAGTAGTAAATATAACACTGTGTATAGGTGTCGATTTATTATCACTTTGAAATGCACTGCATATAATTGTTGGGATACATTTAAATCTATTACAATGGCACTTTTAGCCAGAATTTTTACTAAATACATGTATTTAAAAATGCTGAAATTATTTAAGCTATTTCTTTACATTATGCAGTTGAGATTCTCACATACACTTGAGCATCCCACATACACATATACTTAATTTCGTTTTTATAGTGATGTTAAATATCCATTTACACTTGTTATGTAGGTTTCTATTAGTTTTATTAGTTTTACTACATTCGTAATAGCACTCCAAAGTTGAACAAATAAATAGTTATTCATGAAACGTATTTCAGTGCAGCCACAATAAAAATATCAAAAATAGATTTTCTAAAGGCTTATCTTTAATTTAACTAGGAGGATTATAACAAATGATACCAGACCTTCAAGATTTTTGAAATAAAAAAAAAGAAACCCCTTGTTAGCTTTCACGACGCAGGATTTATTCCCAGTCTTTTGTTATTCTTAGTCTTCTGTGAAGTTTCTTTTGGGTTGGAATTTTGATCAAATTCCCTTAATATCCGAATAACCCCCTGTTATCAAATTTTCAAATCATTTACGCGGACTTGACAACAAACCTTGGTAAGGTGGACTTTTTGAACTAATATAATAATATATGAACTAATATATCAGGATTAGATTTTCAAAATTATATAAAAAAACTGCAATTGCAACATTCATGAGAATTATTTTGAACATTTATGAATAAAACACATTATTCATTATATTCATATGAACGGAATTTAATATGAGTAAAGTGAACTACATCTTATCTAGATAATACCATTTTAAATTACCATGCAGACGACACAACTGGTAACTGTAATTACTGTCTTGCTTTTAAGTTGAATTTAAAATGATAAATAAGATGGTTTGATTTGCAGTGTGTATATTTTAATTTAGTCAGTTGCATTTGAAGGTTATTTTTTACTACAATATACTTTTGCATATGTAGATTTTTCTGCATTGTTTAGGAAAAACAGTTTACTTGAGTTTCTTTTTAACTTAAGGGAAAAAATCATTTATCTTAAAAACTTTATAGCCAGTCAGGATTATAGAATTAGCCAAGGACGCATACATGCCATATATAAAAGCCATATATGTATGTATAGACTGTCACATATAGAATATGTGGTATTTTGGATTTATCCATGCATGGAATATATGGCTATGTATGAACATACTGGTATATAAACTTATCTGACAATATAGGTCCATCTTTGGCCAATTTTGGATTCACCCATATATGGATATGCATTGACAAATGCAAACATATATTACCATATAGGTCCATTTGAGGCTAATTGTGGATTTTTACCCATGTGTGAAATATATTAATATGCACAGTGGATGGTCATATCTTGATATTAGAATAGACATGTATAATAAATAACTTCAATTTTACTTTATTTCTTAATCTATTGAAAATAAATTTTAAAAAATTGCACACAAAAAAACCGTTCCAGATGCAGGCAGGGATCTGCACTTTTCTTAATATTAATATTTTCTAAAACGTTACGTCAGGACTCCATCAAAGATGAAAACAAAAATATGTACATTCTATTATCATTAAAACAGCACTCTGTTTCTTTTGAATCTTTCAAAGATTAACATAATTAACACATTAATTGACTGTTTAATTCCATTCATGGATGGCCTCTGGATATATATGCTGATATATTTTGGCATAAATTTCAATAAATAACTATGAAAATTTGCTAAAAATGTACTAGACAAACAATAATGTGGCAAAGCTACATGATCAACAAATCCATTTCCGTTTTAATTGGCACACGAATATTTGAACATATCTTTATCTCCATCAACTAGTTTTGAACTATTTATTCCAGCATCGTTCATGATGGTACTTTCTAACGGTTTCCAATATCCGTTTAACTCTTTAGAAGCTATGTTCAGTGAAATTAAAATTCCTGAATAGGTATTGGATTCTTCCATTCCAAATCAACCTGAAATGCATAAATAGCCCTTCATTATCCATTTATAATGCACTAGTTTCGCATATTCACGATGACTGTTTTTGTTCAAATCTTGGGGTGGAATTTTAATTATTTTTACCTGACAGGATTTGAGATTTTTCCCAATTCTGTCGAAATTCCAGTTGGGCTCAGAGCTCAACACTGGATAGTAAAGTTCACTTGTTTATTATTCTGTTCCATGGACGAGAACCTGACTTATTTTTAATATCTCTCCGACATATTTGATGTGTTACTGTTTTATAAATTTTCAGCAACAAACCATTCAAAACCTGCATTCAGAACTAAGCCAATTTAAATTAGCCTATCATCAAAAAGTTTGCGGAAAAATAACTTTCGTCGCCAGTGGCATCTTTCTTTTTCATGTACTATTTTTATTTTCTGCTATTATAAATGATTTTTATGATGCCAGACAGTGCTTATGAAATCATGCAAGCATTTCCTTTCCTACCTGGAATTAAGTTTGTTGAGTTTATTGTTTTAGCGATTGCCTCATTGACATTTGCGGTAACTTCTTTTATTGCAATGATTCAAATCCACTTGAGTTATTTAGTTTGTGATTCAGAACCACTCGGAAAAAACCTTGCAAATTCCAAGATTTTTTCAAGACCTACGAATATGCATATTCCGTCTTGAAAAAGCTCGATTTAGTTTTTTCAGAGGTACTTAGCATTTCTGTAACACATACTTCCTGGTGTGAGTCGACAGCACTTCCGAGACAGACGCCGGCCGCAGCAATTAGCGGGGCCTCAAGGAATGGAAGGGGACCTTGAGACCACGCTAATCCAGGATGTGACCCAGTTC
>JAQIXS010002803.1:0-20805 GCA_034700785.1 Rossiulus vilnensis
TGAGTATAGCAGCAAGTCTATTTTTACCGTTCCATTATTTGATGTTTCTACAAATGAAACGGTAAGGGATTTTGGTGAATCTATTCTGCTTATATTTTTTAAGATACCTGAATTGCACAGTTAATGGTTACCTGGTTTATCATTTTCTTTTTCTGTAGAATTTACGTGCAAGGCAATTAACGGTGCTTAATTCGTTCATATGTTTGGAAAAAATGTCTGCACTATCTGAACTGGTTCTTCCATTATCATGCCGTAGTTCACTCTCTCGTTTGTCCACCACTGCTAGAAGTTTTCCGTTGCTCGATTATAAGGTGATTCGTTCATAAATAAATTCTGTACGTAATCATGTTTTCGTTTTAAATAATTATGTAATTCTAATATTTTCTGCATTTAATTTAGGCCGAATTACCATATCACTCCAGTGCAATCCTTGCAGCATCCTTGGATTCTGTAACAATGTCTTATCGAGCAAAGCTAGCTAGATCAGATTTGTTTGAAATTACTTCTGTCATGTATGGGCGAAAAGTAAAATGATTTTACTAGTAACATTTGCTGGATTTATAAACTAAATTTCCAGCTCTTTATTTTGTTACTATTTATTTTCCAAACCACAGATTGCAGCTTTAACATCAGTTTTTCCTGTTCCACTATACAAAGACGTCAGCATTTTTGAAACATTGCTCAAGAAAGATTCGAAAATGACTCCACAATCGCTAACACCAGGTTGCACTGTGGCTAATAACCATAGCTTACACCAGAACATTGTGATAAGAGGATTACCATTACAAACGAAAATGAAGTAAGTTTTAGTCATTTAAGTATTAGGCCAATTCTGTGTAAGGATTTCTCATTTTTTTAATTTTTTTAATTACAGCATTGACGAAATTTCCAAACAAATGAAAGCACACATGAATTTTTCTAATTTTGATGAATTGTTTTCGTGGTACATGGGTGAAATTTGTCCAAGTAATATAAGGTTAGCTCATCGTTCTATTTATTTATTAAGTGAATGGAATATATTATTCTTAATGTAAATGATACTAATGTCATCTTATGTTTGCAGTTTGTTACATAAATTTGCTGAGCCATGTAAAACAACTGATCCGTTTCCTCGCATATTTCATCCAACTCTTTCTGATAACGGACTAATTTATTCAGAAAACAGGCCATCAAATAAAGGTATGAGGATATTATGTATCAAATAATATAAATAGAAACAGGAATATATGAAAATTCAACTCAGTACCTTACTAGCAGCAAGTGATATGCCATGTGGTAGGGAGATGTAATCCATCAACTCCCAAAAAACTGGGTTTTTAAAAAAATATATAAATGTATAACAGATGAAAGATGTATGATTGTTCGAAGCTTTTATAGTGGTTAGTTAATTCGGATTCGTTTGCTAATATACAATATGCATTATTCATAAACTAAGCATAATTTAATAACCAGTGAAATTATATCAACATAATATTGTTTTCTTGTTTTATTACAGCGATAGAGTCAGTACCAATGATCACTGGAATTCACAGCAGTGACAATATTAAGGACATGCTGATTGCTCTGCGCCACGAAATTAATACGATAAAGATTAAGTATTTTGATACATTCATTGATGCTGGTTTGGATACTGATGAATTTACTCAGATTAGTGAAAATATGACAGATCTTGCTGATTGCTATAATATCTGAATGAACAAAATTGTCATTTTAATTCCGTTGCATTTTTTGTCTGCTTTTTATCCTACCATAAACCTTTATAGTAAATTATTGATTATTGATTGTTAATTGAGATAGTCGATAAAGAGTGTGTCGGCTGAAAGTAAACATAAAAATAGATAGATTTGCATTATTCAAAAGTAAATATTTCAAACAAATTATGTATTGTCTGTTAGTGCAGAATATGATGATTTTTCTACTTTTATTTCAAATTATGTACATGGCATTACTTGACTTACATAAAGGTTTTTATTTCACTATAGTACACAAATTTATGTTTAACATTTTTAAATATACTGAATTTCCAGCATCACAATTCGGTAAAAAATTTAACAATGATAAATTTATTTGTATCATACAAATAAAATTCGAAAATTCCGCCATATTTGCTTATCGGAATAACCGCTTGGGGTCGCTAGATGCTTTTTTTTTGCGTTCAATTTCTTTCTCGTCTGCAACGTGACTTCGTGAGATCACTGAATTCTTTCATCCTACAGAAATGGCGGAGGTAGGTCGTGTCTATATTTTATTTTTGACCAGTTTTAATCTGTGTAATCATTTACTGAATTATTTAATTTAATGCTTGTAGTGAATGCATTTTTCCTATAAAATATTAATGTTTGCTCATTTCTTACATTTAAATTGATAAATGTAAATAACACGAAGTTACATTTGGGATAGGCATTCTCAACAAACGTTGAATGTGGCATGCTCCAAAGTAGCATGCTTTAGTTTTAACACTAGTTTTTTTTTATTTAAGCCAATTTAACTTCTGTTACGTTGAAAGGCAGATACGTTTGTTTACAGATATTTATTTAATAATAAAAACTAAATAGCTGTACCGGGTATCTTGTGTTTTTCGAGTGGGACTCTGTGCTGTTGACAATGTGGAGACAATGTGCCTGTGTTGCTCTAATCATGCTAACCTTATTTCTTTAAATTTGAAGTACCATTAAAAACTGTGCGAACAATTTAAGTTATTATACGGGTTTCATTCGTATGTGTTGTGGCATTGCTTGCAGATTCTAAGAGTCCAAATTTTGGGTATTATACATCAGACCGTATTTTTACAAGATAAGCCTAGTCAGGTTCATCATGAGTCCGATCATAAGTAGAGGATGAAGAAAGTCATATAATTTATAAGCTAATATTTTGCGTTGATTTCTCTTATCACAGTCAGAAGAAGTTGCGAAGAAGAAGCGTACGTTCAGGAAATACACCTATAGAGGTGTAGATCTCGACCAGTTGTTGGACATGTCAAGGTATGTATACATTTAGTGCTGAGATTGGAAGGATGCTGGCAATGCAATTATGCAGGAAATTATATTGACATGAAAACCTTCGTTTGTTGTTGTGCAGTATCAACTTCAGAGCTGTCTCAGTGGAGATGTTTTGGTCCAAAAATTAGCGTAATGTATACAAATATTGGTTATTATCGATTTGCAGTGAACAATTGACTGAACTGATGCACTGCCGTGCTAGGAGGCGTTTCAGCCGTGGGCTAAAGAGAAAGCCGATGGCACTAACGAAGAAACTTCGCAAAGCTAAGAAAGAGGCACCTCCACTGGAGAAACCTGAAGTTGTAAAAACCCATTTACGTGACATGATCATCGTCCCAGAGATGGTTGGTAGCATTGTTGGTGTTTACAATGGAAAAACCTTCAATCAAGTTGAAATCAAGGTGAGCTTTATGATTTGCTTTCTTCTGATATCGTTCTTCAATGAGTGTACAGTATTTCAATTGCGGTTTTACTTTTCAGCCTGAAATGATTGGTCATTACCTTGGGGAATTCAGCATTACCTACAAACCGGTCAAACACGGAAGGCCCGGCATTGGTGCCACCCACAGCTCCAGGTTTATTCCCCTGAAGTAAATCTCTTGTACCATCAAAATGAAATAAAAACATTTCCACTTGATGGTAAGATGTTTCTGTCATGATTTTCAATAAAGTGTTACCTACAAATAGCTTAGCAGTAAAGCAGTACAAAGTTATTTACAGTGAAATGCTTGGATTTCCTCTACAAGACGGCCAAAGTTTTAAGATGAATGAATTTACTAGTTATTGTGATTTGAAAAAGTACATGTTGACTTGAATCAAAAAATTGCTATCAAAAGGGGCTTTTGGGGCCTTTTAGTCATTTCATGTTTCATTTAGTCTGTTTCAACTAACCTAGCTGTTAATTCTGTGTGTAAACAGCAATAATAACGAGTTGAAATGAGACTAAAAAGTAGACTTGACAGGATGGTTTTCTTGTCCTATCAAAAATCAGGTGAAACAATGTTTCAACAATTGAAACGTTCAAAAACTACACATTCAATTTAAAACATGCTAAAAGCTAAGTAACGTTCCCCATCCCCAGATATATGAAATTGTTGAAAAAAAGTTTCGCACTCAAATATCAATGTTTTTCATTAATTTGATAACAATATTAAGCCAAAAAAAGTATGTCTTTAATATCACTGGGATTTCAAAGCTAATCAACATTCCCAAATTCAAGTTGTTAAAACTTGTAATAAAATGGAAGTTATTTGACTGAAGTACGATTTTCTTCATGGTTTTGTCTTTTACAAAATCACCTAAAATTATACAAGAGAAGTTAGAGACCATGAAAACATTCAAGAAGTTATATTGCATACGTGTAGTCGAACATTAAACTCGATTTGATTGCAATATTAAGATGAAAACAATTTTTAAAAAACTGAGAATAAGGTTGAAAATAGGATTGGCTTCCCCTTTTTTCTTTGTCTTTAATAACATCACCTGAAACAAAACAAGAAACTGAACATTGTTAGTCAAGTGTTAAATTTTTAAAAAATCTCTGAAAGTAAATTGACAACTATTAAATGTATCCCCAAAAGGCTAATGCAATCTGTGCAAAAAAGGCAGCTAAATATGTCAATATTCAAATAAGTTACAAAATTATGAAGATCTTTATTTCACGTTACATTACTTCTCTTAAAAACATTTTAATACTAGTTTTGGAAAGGGGTTGCCGTGCAGCTTGACTCCTTTTAATTGCTTTTAAATACATTTTAATTGCTAAACGTGGCATCAGATTGCAAGTAGTGACACACAAAATTGCTGCAAAATTAGCAGTCGTAAAATTAAATATTGGTCATCCACTAAATAATCTCTTGTTTTATAACTTTAAAATTGTCCTTTTGTATACAAATTGAATAAATTTGATTAAACCGTTTTGCAACCCGCAATGCAAGTCTGCATTGCAGAAAATACCCTTATCAGGGGGTTGCGTAAGTTTTGTTTTAATCTTAAATTTTTTAATAAATAAACGGGAAATTTGAAATTATAAAACCAAAGAGATCATAAAAGACAATTCTACACTGAGAAAAATTAATTTTAGCAATTATAATAAGTATTTGAAGCAAAAATGTCAAAGGACACACATGTATTTATAAAGGCGAAGATCGAGCTGTGGTTATGTAGGGATGCCAGGGAAGATGTAAGCTAAATTTGATCAACCTAATGTTGTGACATTCCAAAGTTTGGAATAAAATTATGTTAATGCCATTTAATGCATCATATCTGAGTTCGAGAAGGCTGTTGAAACCAGGTAAATAAGGTTAACAGTTATTTCGATTGATCTGGATGTCGTCTAGTTGAAATATGTTTTAATTGCAAATTCATGTGAACGGATGATAACATGCTAACATCAATCGTCAACTATGTAGTGCGTGATGGAAATAGGTGGAAAAAATAAAATTCTTCAACCCAAGAAGTTTCATATCACAGGACAGAATGCACACATTTTTTAAACCACTTTGCCTTGACTGATTTTTGTACTTTCTCTTTGCACACGTTGCATCTAACTGTAATTTAATTGTTTAATAATCAAGGCCCTCTTAACGACCAGATTGATAAGTGCAATAAATATTTGTTGAATATGTCCTTAAAGACCTAATGATTAGGTCTTATCGATATTTGTTTGCAATTGTTCGTGAGGGACACTTGATATCAAAAGTCCTCAGTGTTCCAATTTGAGAACTATAAAAGCGCCGAACTTTCTGGATTAGTAATTAATTAATAACGACGTGCCTACATAGCTAAGAAATCAACAGTTGCGATGTGTAAATTTATATTTTTAGTATTGACCCTTGTGGTCATGGATGAACTTGGTTGTACTTTGGGCTCAGGCAAACAAGGTATGTAAAGTTTGTTCAACCATATAGTTAGTTTAAATCCCAAATAATAAACGAAGCTTTATGAACATGCTACTACTTTCAGAATTGAGGGCAAACATAAAGTATGTGGCGTGTTACTATGAAAGTTGGGCTGTTTACCGACCTGGTCAACCTTTTGGCATAATAAACATTGACCCTTCTTTGTGTGACTTCGGCATGTATGCCTTTGCTGGTTTAAGTGCAGGGACAAATCAGATCGTCTCACTTGATCCTTACAATGACCTTTTCGAGGACTATGGCATGGGTACGTTATTCTAACACATTTTTTGATAGCAAGTTTTACTGCGTACTTTTACATTTCTCTAAAGAAAAAATGTTTGGAAAAACATGGCGTTTCTAAAATGAACAGTCGCTCAATGAAACATTACATTTTAGGTGGCTTTTTGCGCTTCACTGCCTTGACCGAGGAATACCCCAATTTTATACCAATGCTTTCTGTTGGAGGTTGGAATGAAGGTTCTATATCCTATTCAAAAATGGCTTCAACGGCAGAGAGCAGGAAAACTTTCGTGGATTCGGCTCTCGAATTCCTCGATAAATACGGTTTCAAAGGTTATTGAAATTGCACGAATTACTCCAGCAAACTTTTAATTTTCTGAAAGTTAAAGAAATGATAATTCTTATCACACAAGGTCTGGATCTTGATTGGGAATATCCCGGAGCCCGGGGTGGTCGAGCGGAAGATAAACAGAATTATGTGGAGCTTTTAAAGGTGTTTATTGTTATTCTCGTATTATTGCGAAGACATTTTCGCGACTTTATTTTTACTGAAGATTTTCAAACTTGCACAGGAATTGAGAGAAGCATTCGATCCACATGGATATTACTTGACAGCCGCCGTATCCGCAGGGAAGGAAAATATTGATAATGCTTACGACATCCCTAATGTTTCAAAGTAAATACTCATTTTGTCATTTATGCTATGCACCGTAGGACAAACATTTTCAGTTGAGTAGGAGGGGAAAGGAGGATGGCATTATGTATTTTGAATTTAGTAGTCATTGTTCCGGTCATTTCAAGGTCAGCGTCATTTTTGTAAATGACGACCTAACTTTATTTTACACAAAAAAATAAGTAACATAAGCAAAAACCAGCTAAATTATGTAAATTTGAACAAAAGTCCGTTATGCAATCCGCAATGCACAATTGCATTGCTGAGATTACACATTTTGGGGGCCAAGTCACATTTTCGTTAAAATTTATTTCATTTTTTTAAAAATAAAAGACACATTTAAAAATTATAAAGAATGATAGAGACCCTAGTTGTCAATTAGTAATATTTTAATTATAAAAGTGTGAGTAATTAGGATGTGTTGGGTTATAACTACTATAGTTTTGAAATTTCCAAAAAGTTTGTGATGTAGTGTAGTTGGGAATTTATCGTGGAATTTTGGTTAATGTACCACACATCAAGTTTAAGATTCTTGTTTGCTTGACTTTTTCCAACTTGGAATTCTCTATTTTCTTCCATAGATACTTGCATTTTATCAATCTGATGGCATATGATTATCATGGGGACTGGGAACCTTATGTTGGACTAAATGCTCCATTGTATCCCAGACCTGACGAAAAGAATGGCAATGAGCTTCTTAATGTTGTGAGCATATTGCTTCAGTTTATTGGCATTTATCTGAAATATTGCTCTTTAAAAATGTATAGAATATTGTTGCTTTTTTAAAAATCTGCCTCATTTAGGATTTCTCTGTCAATTACTGGATTGCGAATGGGGCTCCTGCAGAAAAGATTCTTTTAGGATTAGGTGCTTATGGTCGGACTTTTACTTTGGCCGATCCACTTCAGCATGATTTTTACGACCCATCCACTGGACCCGGCCAGGCAGGGCCTTACACGGAAGAAGCTGGTGATTTGGGCTACAATGAGGTAACCAGGGACCATATTCCTCCATGTTGTTGTGTTTGATGCGTTCGTCTGTTGACATTGCAATTTTCTTCTGCAAGATTTGTGAGGTAATGATGGCCCATCCTGAATGGCCAGTGCTTCGTGACTCTTGGTATCGTGCTCCTTACACTTATTTTGGAAACCAGTGGATAGGTTATGATGATGAAGAAAGCATTCGAGAAAAGGTCAGTACGTGAAATGGTTTAGTTTTGTCAACAAATTTTACTATTAGTAGCCTACGGCCAATTTTTTCACGCCCCTTTTTTAAAAAAAAATAAAATAAATAAACTTGAAGAAAACTTGGAAAAAATGGAAGGAGGTTGCGTGCAGGGAAAGCCAGTTTCAGGCGGTCTCAGAACGGTTATTTTTTCAACGCAGGCCTTTCTTATAACGCCTGAATTTCAAGAACTTGACATTATTAAGACTTGTTCTTTATCATCGTTTCAGTGTGAATACGCCAATAGCGTAAATCTCGGAGGCGTCATGGTTTGGTCAATTGACACAGACGACTTCTTGGGCGTTTGTGGAGGTGGAAAAAATCCGATTTTGACCACAGTTAATGAAGTGATTCACGGAGGAGCCACTCCACCACCACGGCCCTCAACCACACCCTTCACAGGCCCAACGCCTTCTCGAAGTCCAACAGTGACGCACCCTTCCCCTACCAAAACACCAACGCCCACTTATAAACCCGATGAGGTTTGCAAGAAACCTGGATTTCAGGCTGACCCCAATGACTGCACTGTGTTTTACAATTGCGTACCTCAATCTGATGGCAGCTGGCAGGTATATCGCTTCACGTGCGGAAATGGATTAGTTTTTGACCCTAGCATCGATTCTTGCAACTTTCCAGAAAGCGTCCCTGATTGTCACGCTGATATTTGATTCTGAAAATACACTGCTCTTGAAGATATCTAGTTTGGAATAAAAAAGACTTATAGATAGGTTTCCAGCTATATACGGTACTCAAACGTTTTATCTTTTTTGAAATTGAATGGTGATGTAAATATTGATGGCGGCCTTTGAAAATATGTTGTTAAATTAAAATCTGCCTTCCCTTATGCCCTATATAATTAGACCACAAATGGCCATATATGGCCAAATAGCACCTCCTATCGAAAATGCCACTACAAATTCAGTGCATTTTCATACCTGATTTCCCTGACTTTTCCTGACCATTTTTCTCTTACCTGACTTTCCGTGACCTTCGACGTGGGGATGAATCCTGTAAAACCAATGGTGTCACCGTCATCGAGATGTTTTGTAATAAAAGACTTCATATCTGCACACAACGTTTCATTTTAATTTATTTATCGTTTGTAGTTGGTTTATTTTTCAGTGTATTTCTTTTGCCCATATGGAGTTTTCTTTGTGTAAATCCTGTCAAATTATATACAAAAATGTTTTGTTTCGAACCTTTCTTTGTGGAAATATTCACTGGAATTTCGTATCGCAATTGCTCTTGACGAATTATCAGAAGTTGTTAATTTACGCCGCAATGAGGTTGCGATAAAATCAAATCAAAGATAGTAAATCACTGTTGTGTTTGATTTTCTGTGAATTATTGTTGCACTTAATGTTTATCATTACTTTGCAGGGATATAAGTAGAGTATTTCTGAGATAAGCATCACTTCGACTGTGAATCTAAGCTGTGATCTAGTGGAAAATTAATTGTTGGTGCCAAATTCACAAGGTAACTAAACCTAACATAACCGTATTAGTTGTGAAATGTTTTAGCGTCTACTTATAGAAGTAATTGCAATGTTTAGCTATGGTCTTAAAAATCCAAACGACTTTAAACATGAGTAGTTGACATCCTTTAACCTTTTTTAAATTTTTTTATATTTTTAAAATGTGTTAAATTATTTCAACAATTTTCATAAACTTCGGCTATTTTCAGCTACATACATGTTTATAAAAAGTTTGATGATGTCTGTAAATTTAGCTGGAATAAAATGTCATATATTCAAGAAACTACGAAAGAATAAAAACTTGTAATAAAATTAAATAGAAAAATGGCATGTATATTGTGAATTATTAGAAGTTTTTAAAGACAAAAATGCCAGCATATTGGAATGACTTTGCAATGCAAGTCTTTATTTTGCTTCAATAAATACTTTCTATAAATATACTATTCTATAAAAATTTTAAGTAAAATATTTTTTTAGGAAAATGCGACCTTTGATTTGTTTATTTCTATTGATTGCTGCACATAACTCACTTCAGGGGCCTATTAAAAGTAACATGATTTCTCTTTAATATTTGTTATAAAGGTTACATATACTCATTTACCTGCACTAATAATAATTTTCAATTTTTATAGAATTTCAGGCTTCAGATAAGCGTGTCGTGTGCTTTTATAGTAGTTGGGCAGTTTACCGCACTGGTGAGACAACAACAATATGGAATAAATGGATTAGTGAACATCGAATTAAAGTTTTCAATTATGTTTTCCAGGTGATGGTGAATTTGATGTTGCTGATATTAATCCGTACCTCTGTAATTATGCAATCTATGCATTTGCTGGAATAGACAATGCAACTCACAAAATAGTTTCATTGGACCCATATAACGATTTACCAGATAACTATGGAAAAGGTAACTAAATTGTTTATCAAAGCAACATGTTTCTTTTACAAACTGTATCAATCGCATTGAAACAATATTCTTAACGTGCTTTTAGGCTCATATTTGCTCTTTACAAATTTGAGCAACACGAATCCAGATTTAAAAACAATGTTGGCAGTGGGTGGATATAATGAAGGTTCCAATAAATTCTCAATTATGGCTTCCACATCAGAAAATCGGCAGGCATTTGTGTCTTCTGTTGTGGATTTCTTGACCAAATATGGTTTCGATGGACTAGGTAACTTAAACCAATTTTTAAATACTATGAAACATAATAATAAAATGGTAGATAAGGCTCAATTTAATATTTTGAATTATGGATGCACATTTTATTTTGTATCCATTGGTTTCGTAGAAAATGACAATCTTTTTTGTGATTTATTTTTGGACGTTTTTAGATATTGATTGGGAATACCCCACCCTCAATGGCGGAGCACCTGAAGACAAGGCGAATTATGTTGAACTTGCAAAGGCATTGTCCATATTAGATTTGAAAACCAACAGCTTTTCTTTTTAAAGATGTTTTATTGATTTGAATTACTTTTGTCTTAGGAGCTTAAAGAAGCTTTTGAACCGAAAGGATTTCTTTTATCAGCAGCAGTTTCTGCTGGCAAATCCACCATTGATGCAGCTTATGACATACCTGCTCTGTCAAAGTAAAAGTTATTTTTGAATACTATTTTGTATTTTTTAATTAAGTTTTTAAGTGCACTTATTAGTGATCAATTGTTTGTATTTCAGTTACTTGGATTTCTTAAGCATAATGGCATATGACTACCATGGGACCTGGGAAAATTATACTGGTAAAAAATCGCGCTGGCAAATGCATTTTAATAAGTTAGTGTGTAGTCTACAAAAATGTCGCCATTTTAACCTCTCTAATTTTTTTTACAAATTTCTCATTTGTGAGCTATCTTTTAAACATGTCATCTACGGCGTTTCTTTTAATAGTAACATTTCTCAATACAACTTTCACGGTTAAAATTATTGCCATATTTCTAAAGAAGTGTGTGTAAATCAAATTTCAATTGGCAATGTTATCAAAAATTCACCATTCGATCTCTACGTTTTCAAGCATTTCGCAGACGTGGCTTATTTTATTGGTCGTATTTATAGGCAAACAAGATATAATTTGAGCTACGATAATCAAATTTTTATAACAGAACTTTGCATACAACATTTTCTTCTTTTATAATTTAATTCAATTCAAGTCAGTACCCTACTGTCAGCAACGATATGCCATGTGGTAGGGGTAACAACACATGCATGCAGTGATCTGTTATGAAATAGTACCTTTTCTTTCAGGTCATAATGCTCCGTTATATTCAAGTCCAACTGAAACTGGAGGCAACCTTAATCTCAATGTGGTAGGTGGTCGGATTTAATCTTTTTTAGTACGGTCATAATGCATTGATTTGCATTTTGCAAATGGTTTTTAAGGACTTTTTAAGGAGTTTTTGACTAATTCACCTTGCCCACTTTCTCCAGAATTTCACGGTGAATTACTACATTGAATTGGGTGCACCAATCGAAAAATTGAATCTGGGTTTGGCAACATACGGGCACAATTTCGAGCTTCAAGATCCGCAAAATCATGGTTTCTACGCCCCCGTTCTTGGACCTGGAACAGCTGGTCCTTACACCCAACAGGCTGGCACCCTTGGCTACAATGAGGTACGAAACTTCACACCTAAAATACTTTATAGGAACAAGTTTTGAATTGCAAATATTAATTGCATACTTGTTGCAATTAAGTATTTATTTGTTTTTCCAAATTATTAAGACTGACCCATGCGAAAGGATGTCCATCATGCATTAAAATTATTCACACATTTCACATAATAAATGGAAATATAAGTGATTGGTTAATTTTGTTTTCATTTTGGTCCATTATCATTTCTGATAAGTCAGGGAAAATTTACCATAAACCTATAAATGTCAGGGAAGTTAAGAATTGAGAATTTTAAGTTAGATTTGGTAAATACTGATATGTGTGCAAACATTCTTGTAGATTTGTGGTAATTTGGATGGTTGGACAGTGATTTTTGATGACAGTTACAAAGCACCATATGCTTTTCTGAATGCCCAATGGGTGGGCTATGACAATGAGGAAAGCATTCGTGACAAGGCAAGTTTTTCTCTTGAAGAAGATAGGCTGCCAAAAAATAATTTTGAATGCATGCAAAATATATTTTATTTGTTTGTTTTCAGTGCGACTTTGCCAATTCTTTGGCTTTAGGCGGTGTGATGCTTTGGTCTCTTGAAACTGATGATTTTCACGGATTTTGTGGAGGAACTCCATTCGCACTTTTATCCGCTGCAAATGATCAGTTTTTAGGTGGTGCCTCTAAAAGGAGGGCCTAAATAATGCGCATTGACCTTGTTTGATTTAAGTCATAATAGTTGTCATACAGTAAGTTTATTTTAGTTTTATTGCATTAGCAACTGATTATCTCAGTATAAAAGCAACATTTCATTGGTTATTTTGACCTATTAAAAATAGCAATCGAGATTATTGAAATAAAAACTCAACAAGCAAAAAAAAGTGCAGGAATCTTCCGTTCCCAAGCTTATATAGCGTTATCATTATTGTCTTATCCTTTGTCGTTCTATCCTTGAATCTAATGATATTAAGTATCTAATGTAACTGTTTTGATTGAAATCGAGACAATTTTGTTCGACAGACTATTTTATATTGTCTCACAAACGTTGTTCCGAAGTTAAAATACTGACAGCCCGGTTTGGTACGTACTCATTCAATACTTTTTGCGACTCTTGAAGTTTTTCTAAATTTCGTTTTACATTGCATATAAGTTTAGAAATTCGCAATAAAAAGCTTGTTATTTATTGTGAAATTTATTGTCGAACGTAGTTACAGCATTGGATAATAATGATACTTGTGTAATTATGAAATGGTAGGAAAAACCATAGATTTTAAAATTTGCAGAACAAATTAATGTAAAAATAACAACAATGATATTTATGAAATAAATATTTAAGCATGATTATTTTGTATTTTTCAGTATTTTAGTAGTTTAAGGTTCCGCAATTTTGTATGATTTCTAAAATATTGTTGAAACTTTATTCGTTGCTATTTTTTCATCATACAATTACTAGTAGTACAAAGCAGTGTGTCAAAAATTTGATAAACAACAATAGAAATGGAAAGAATTAATAGAAAGATACAAAGTTTCTTTAAACAAAGATTGTATAAAACAATAGAAAAAAATGTTATTTGATTTACCACACACAATTAGTAGAAAACAATGCAATACACAGGCAACACATTTTAAAGATACTAGTGAATACATGCATATTATGCATGGGCGCATGCGTGTCTTTTTTGAAATTCATCTTTACAAATTTATTTCTGCTTTTTATTCTATATCTTTTAGGTTAAGATCACGAAAAATAATGAAGAATTTTATACTGTTAATTTTAGTCATTCAAATTTTGATTCATTTGAGTAAGCAATTTTTAAAATTCGTCTTTTCAAAGTAGTGTTGTAGTATAGAATATCATTTAGTATTTTAATATTATAATAGATGATGCAAAAATCGTAGGCTGCTATTTTAATAGCGGTGTTTATGGACGACCAGGAGATGGAGCGTTTGATGTAGAAGACATTGACCCATTCCTATGTAGTCAGTATGACGTTTTAGTTTCTCGAATCCATAAAATTCATTTCAACAAATATTTTTTATTGTAAAATTGTTTATATATTCTTGCGCTTCTTTGCGATTTTTATTGCTATCATGACGTTGCGAATATTTGAAATTTGGGGTATGTCAAGTTGTATTAGATATAGGAACTATTTAAATACTTAAGTAGGTCTATGTACAGTATTTTATAAATTCAAAAAAATTTCGGATGTCATTTTGGAAGTTGGATAACTAAACTTTACCCGAGCTTCATCGAAAAGTGATATTTGGTTGAAAAGACAAATTAAACAATAATATTTCAACAAAAAATGTAACATTATTCCTCACGGTTATCCAAACGATTAAATTTGATAGAAATTCGGTAAAACAAGAAACAAGGTAGACGAGGTTAAATGATTAATTAATTGAAAAAATAGATTGTTAATTTGGTATGAAATATCATTAAAACTTTATGAATATTTTTATCATAATTTCGCCATTTAATTACAGCTCATGGCTTCTACGCTTTTGCTGCAATTGACCCTTCAACTTATGAACTTGTAGCAGGAGATCCTGGACATGATTTACCCAGTGGCGGAAGTAAGTGAATTAAGAATGGCAAATAGTTTAAAATCCTTTCATAATTCTAATATTCATGATCCCTTGTTGATAGACGCATATCAGAGATTCACAAGTTTATCCCAAACCAACCCAAATTTCAAGCCCATGTTATCCGTCGGGGGCGGGACTGCAGGAGTGTCAGCATTATTTTCTACCATGGCTGCAAATCCAGGATTAAGACAGACATTCATTAATTCGGCAATTAATTATTTATATTTATATGGATTCGTTGGACTGGACGTAGATTGGGAGTAAGTGCATTTAACATTATCTAGATGAAGCCACTGTTAGTAACACGCGTTACTTGTATCAAACAATAGCTTTATAAATAATAAATTAACTAAATTTAGATATCCAGCCCTTAATGGTGGTCAGCCCCAGGATGTTGCCAACTTCGTTCAGCTACTCAGCGTAAATAAAGCTACCTGTTTTATTATTTGGGAACATTTTGATAAGTGGCTTGAAGTGTTCGAAATAATCTGTATAGTATATATTTAACACCTTTTTAACAATGTAGGAGCTCCGCACTGCCTTTGATGCTAGAAATTACATCCTGTCAGCAGCCGTGAATCCCCAAACATATTACATCGGTTTGTCCTATGACGTTGCAAATATAGCCAGGTAACAAAATGGCGACTAGAGTTGCACTGTTGTCTAGATTTTTGGGGGTGAATACTAATTAAAAAATGTCAGCGCCATCTATGATGCATCCTGTGCATTAGGTCGCGTATTTCAAGGGTCTGGTGACTTAAAAACGTTTTTAATACCAGTCCATTTATGCTACATCTCACTGTGCTATTTATTAAAAAATTATCTGAAATGAAAAACTCTTTATCAAATTGATTTTAAAAAAACAGTGTTACTTTGTTTGAATTTGTTTATTTTTCATAAATTTTTGTTTTTAAAAGCATTCCATTAAAAATCAATTTCAAATATGAAATAAGAAGGATAATCAGAAGAATAAATTTTAAAAAAAACAAGCTAACAACGTTTGCATAAACCTTTGGTTAGAGTGTCAATATATTTTAAGAAATTTGGAGTTTTTGAATTCGCATTTTGAATTCTTCATGTTCTAGATATTTGGATTTTGTGAATTTGATGTGTTACGACATGCATGGCGATTGGGAGGGAGAAGCTGGACACAATGCTCCTCTATATGCGGCTCCAGGAGGAACAGCTGAGGACAACATGAGAACTGTGGTGAGAATGATACCAACAACCATTTTAAAATGATTAATGCAGCCATTTTCACCACCATTTTATTTTACACATCCTGCAGAATGATTCAGTTCGTGCCTGGTTAAATAACGGTGCTCCAGCTAACAAACTGATCTTGGGCACAGCTTCTTATGGTCGCACTTTCACCCTTGCTGATGCCGGCAACCATGGCCCTGGGGCCCCAACAGTAGGCCCTGGCAATCCTGGCCCCAACACCGTATCAGCTGGAGTTTTAGCATCATACGAGGCAAGCCTCGTCCGTTGGTCATTTTTCCAGACCGATTTGTTCGCTAATTGATCTTATCGATGTCCAACAGGTGTGTCAGCAGTCTTGGACAATTATCAGAGATGACTATTATCGAGCTCCTTATGGCTACAGAGATAATCAATGGGTTGGCTACGATGATCCAGATAGCATTAGAGAGAAGGTAAGTGCTTCATTAAGTCTTGCCATATTTCTCACACTTCTTCTCTGTCTGAGTCAAAATTTTATCAAGCCGTACATGTACAGTGTACTTCCAGTTTTGGATGCATGTACAGTGTATGTACTCCCAGTATTTAACATCAACAATAATTTTTTGGTTGAATACTTTTATTAAAGCATTAATATGTGTGCAAATAACTCATAGGACGTCTCCTATCTTTTAAATTACACGCCATAAGGGTGTTTACAAAATTACACCTATCAATCGGTTTTGAAGTCAGTTTTCGCAGTCCACGGCTGACATTAGGCTGACATAAAATCTAGCAAATGCTCATAAATCTCAACTCATTTATTTTAAGTGCCAATTTTCCACGTCTCTGGGTCTCGGTGGTGCTATGGTCTGGACGATAGATTTGGACGATTTTAAGAATAAGTGCAACTATGGAGTTTCTTCGATCATTCAGGCTCTCAATGAAAACTGTTGAATGCTTACCAATAAATACGCTTAAAATTCTGCGTGCGTAAAATAAAAGATTATCTGTGAAAATATGCCCTTCTTTGGGCCATGTGAACTTTTACTCCAAATATGCAAATCAGTTATGTGATCTTTAGCTTCAAGCGGCCTTGATTACGTGCACACATTTTAAAAATAATTGTTTGATTAGTTTACTAAACTCGTCTTTCGATATTGGTATGCTTTTTAACTCGGTCTAGTCAGGTTTGGCCAATGAAAGGCTTCATTAACTTTGCAAGAGATTCGTTAAGTAAATGTTATACATGCTTTTTGTTTTACAAATCTTAATGTGTGTGCAATTATAAATCAAATATTTGGAAGAATTTTAATTTTAGTTGAGGGAGGGGCATTCCCATGCTTAAATTATGATGTGCTTAGAGAAATTGTTACACGTCTTCATCGTCACATTCCAGCATAGTCGCTACTGTAACAAAATAATTTCATATGTGAGAAGGGAACCCAGCATCTGAAAAACGAAAAATAGAAGACTTGCATGTATATTAGGTAAGCTTGACAGACGCTCATAAAAATTATTACTGCAAACATTAACATTTTGTAACTCCCTCCCATCCATTTTAAAATAGTAAGCATGAATATGATTTAAAGCGCATTAACTGTTGGAAAAATCGTTTTGATTTCTGTATGATTAAGCATTTATCTTATTGGCGAAACAGTAATCTCATTTTACTATGACCTTGATTTGAATTATGCAATTAACATATTTACCATGACAAGTAATTTGCGGTTAACATAAAACAACTTGAACCCTGTGAATTCTACATGACATCCGACAATTTGATTGACAAATCTTTCAACCTAAAAGAAGAAATACATGATGAATAACTAATTTTATGAATCTATACTTAAATTCATTCTCACAAACCTCTGTGCAGTAAGAATTGGATGGACTCAAGTAAAGATATTTCAAAGGTTCCATTGCCTATAGGTTTAAATAAATCCTATTAAAAGAAGGTCTTATAAACTGATTACATATTTGTAAGATTTTAGAAGTGTCATCCATCGAAATTCAAATGCATAATTTGGGAAATCTTTAAATGTAATTTGCAAAGAACAGCAAACTTGGTGTTGTGCAAATATTTATCAGGAAATCAAGTTTTATGTATGACACCGTTTAAGCTCATTTTAACAACATTTACCCTGAACCTGAATTTAAAAATTATATAAACGTTGCATTCTAAAAATGGTAATGAAGAGCATCGTACCATTTCTTGAAAACTTGCAGCAGAAAACGTAACTGCGCAGGTTCGAAAAAGTATATAACAAAGTGCATACAATGAATAAATTCCTGCGATTCCTCCAGAAGTGCCAGTTCTGCAAAACACATGAAATGGACACTTAAGCCAAATTGATAAAACAAAAAAATAGATTCGCACAAGCAGTTTTGGTTGCTTATACGTTTAGTTCAATTTTAGTGTTAAATTAAATAAATATAAATTTTCTAAAATGGCATTTTTTATAATAATGTTTTGACATATATTCAACTATTTTAAAAGCAATTCTATATGTACGGTATATTCAGAAGTATTGCAAATTGATGAACTTTTCTTGAATTTAATCTTAGACTTGAATTAAAATGTTTCTGCTTTTATTGAAGCAGTAAACTATGGCTTTCCATTGCATACATCTCACCTTAGTGCTGAATATATTTCAATACATATGTGATAGAAGTTGTACGTGTAAGAAAGAAGAACCAGAGGCGAAATCAAGTCGTCCACAACAGTTGCAAGTTGACATAATTTGTAATGATCACGGCGAATTTCACGCCATTGTCTTTGGCTCTTTAACTGATGGCCTGTCAGTTTCAGGTGGGTGCTGATAATTTCGAAGTTTTTCCTCAGTGCCAAACCCAGCATACTGATGATCATGTCACGAAAATTCCACGCAACGTTGATGTAAACGGTGGCCGCAAATGCAATGGTCGCTGACAGGTCGCTGTGCCCAAAGGTGAAGCCGAAAAACTCCACCAAAAAACGCAAATTGCACTGAAGAAATTGTCGTAAACCAGCGCAGGAATGGGCGGCGATGTCAACGGCATCGTGCAAACAATGTTCAATAAAGCCAACGAGCAGAAAACTGACAGAAATCGATGTAGCCACTGAGACACCCATGTGAACTTGCCCATCATGTCTGCAATATTTCTTCAGATTAAGAGCAATTTTGTCCCACTGGTGTAGAAGTCCAGGGAGTTTTCTGGTGAAATTAATGGCGAAGAGGATGGTCGATGTGGCAGAAAAATAGTACATGAAATCCGCCAACAAAATGAATTTGATTTTCATGTCTTTTTCTTTAGCGAAGATGACATCGCTGTTATAGCGTACTACCAGAACGACCATCATGATCGACAGCGATGTCACTGCTAGGCTGTAGCATGTTCTTAGGGAGGTCCAGCTGAATTTTAGTTGAACATTTGAACGAAATGTAAGATTCGTCAGGGGCATTAAACCGAAAGGCATAAAGATTAGCATAGTTGGCCTCAAGGAGTAATAAAGTCCTCTGAAGGCAACCTGTTCAAGTTCTCCACTCCGATCAGTCCAGACGTATCTTGGAGCTTTGTTCTTTTTAGGCATTGCTGTAATGGTGTTGACATGAAAATCTAAATGTTTCAAATATGCGTTTTCTTGGTTATGTTTTGTCAGTTAGGGAATTTATTGGCAAACTTAACAATAAAGTTCATGCAATTGGTCAAACTCAAGAATAATGTCTGAAAAACAAGTCAAAAACCCATCTGGAAAACGAGATATTTAAGGCAAAAATTGTCGGAAGCATAATGTGATAACACACGTACGTCTATTGTATGTTGATCATTACAGTTATGAACGTAGTTATGCAAGCGTTATCTGCGATTAGGTTGAAGATATTAATACATTTTGGGAAATGTGGGCTGATAACAGTACGACAATAAAGACATTTTCCCAAAGGCTCTAACTGCATTTTATTATTTCTGTATAATTACACAAATGGGTTTGTGGTGGGAATATTTTCCATAAAGCCAATTTATTTTGTTTATTTCTAGTTTCCCAGGAAACATTTTCGATTCAAGTATTAATGCATTGGAAAGATTGTTTGGAAATAATGATAATTTTATACCTAGACGCCAAACAGGTATTGCGTTCGCAAATTTTTGTTTTGTTTTTGCTTCTAATGCTCATTATAATTGCTAAATTCATTTCCCCCATTGTAGAATTTATCGCCCATTAGATTTCAGCTATGGTTTATAATTTCGATATGTCCCATTTATTTATAAAAAATTAAATAAATTTGAAAAAAACCTTTATGCAACCAGCAGTGCAAGTCTGCATTGTAGGGAAGCCCCTGTTTAGATGGTCGCGTAACGGTGTTTTCAAATTTATTTAACTTTTTTTAAATAAACACACGGGTCAGTTTGGAAATATAAATCATATAGCTGAAACCCTAGTTGGCAACGTTTTCTACGCTAGTGAAAGTAAATTTAGCATTAATAATAATTATTTATAGCAAAAATGTGCGAGTAATTTGTTTTTACATGGTAAGCTTGCTTTTGGGTAGAGCTTAAGTTTGCCATATCAAAAAATGTCATGACTTGTTGTCCCTGCTCAAATAAATTAACTTGATTTCTGTAATTGGAAAACAAATAACAAATAACGAAATTGAAAGTTCTGAAATTTTATAGCTGGAGTTAAAATCAACGACATGAATAGTTAAAAAACCGGATGGGGCATTTACATTTGATTAAACAAGGCAGTGATAATTTCGTTTCACTTGTATCTTATGAGCTGCCGTCAATGCTGTGATAAAGTATATGATGTTATCCTAAGGTCATAATCTGGCAAACATCGAAAGCCGAACAGATGGAATTGTGTGAAGGGCTTTCATTATCTAAGATGTATTTAGGTGTATATTTATATAGTGCAATCGTCTTTTTTTATAAGTTAATCTTGC
>JAQIXS010002804.1:0-20803 GCA_034700785.1 Rossiulus vilnensis
GGATAAGTCAAACTTCGGATAAGTAAAATATTTTTGGGGGTCCCCTGGGACTTTGAGTTATCGAGGTTCGACTGTATTTATTAAATTAGCTAAACTTATTTTTTGCCATGCATAATAGGTTGCCCACTAGGGTATGAGTTATTGTGTTTTTTTAAATTTGAAAATGTCCCGTTTTTTTTAACTTAATTTAAATAAACGGGACATCTTCCAATTATAAAAAAATAACTCAGACCGTAGGGGAAAACCAATTCTACATGGGGAAAATAAATTTAACAATCACAATTGGTACTTGAAGCAAAAATGTGTTAATCTTTTTTGCATGATGGACATCCTTTGGGGTCACTTGAATGTAAAAAGAAAGAATGTTTAATTCTCATTACGGCGATTGGCATTTCTGGAACAGAGCTGAAATAAAACAATGGGGAGGAAAGTATAAGTGATCATCCAAAATTAAACACGGTATTTATGGATACCCCCAATGTTTGCAGAAACTTCAATTCTTGCATGGCGAACCTGCCATCTATTTCCATTTAGTCGTTGCTCATTAATAATTTTCAAGTATTTATTTGCTTTATAATGCGGAAAATGAATCTCATTTGAGCGCTTGCCAGCTTCCACTCAATTTTGAAAAACACTGGAGGTCGCTTATATTCACGTTGCATGCAAAAACATAAGAGGTCATGGCTAAGAAACAAAAAAGTCATAAGAAAAAAATGGTAAGCACGCAAAAAAACATGAAAGCAAGACTATGCAAACAGAATTCCAAGATCGTGTATAGCCACCCAATGCGAGCTAGCAGGGTGCCACAATAGAGAAACATTTTGAACTAGATTTAAATCCGCATCAAATACTCTGGAAATGTAGTACCTACTGTTATGTTGTACTTATCAGTGTGTGGCAGAATACCTCAAGCAATTTAGCAAGACTAAACGGTCATGATTCTTGCCAGATGTGCTTGTATTGATTTTGTTGACCGCAAATTTAGAAAAAAATATGGGCCTTTAAAACCCTTCAATTTTGCCTTGAAACAAGTTAAAAATTTCAAATTCCTTCCGCACCTATACGGCGCTATTCAGTGTTTTCCCCAAAATCAAAATCGACCACAGATGCATGTACGCGTTTTTCATTTCATTCATTCAGAAAGGAAAGCAATATATTTTTAACATTGTTTTAAAAAATTCTGTCGTAGTTTTTTCGAATATTATTCAATATATTTTGTATACTTCTTTATCTTTTTTAAACATAGTTTTAAACAATTCTTTATTTATTTTTAATTTTTCTTTTTTAACAAAGTGATATTAAAATAGAAAGGATTTAGTGAAAACTGAGAAACATGTTTGACTGGACATAGGGTATTGAATGGCGATTTACAGCTACTAATAAAAATGATTTTTAAAAAATTATTTTACCAAGAATGCATTTATTATAATTATTAATATTTTTGAAAACATGATTAATGAACGTTTTGTTAGCTTCACAGATTTTTTAATATGAATGATGGTTTCATTTACGAGGAGTATTTGCATTTTTTCAGCTACACTTTCAGGTCATTTTTTAATATGTTATTCTCTATTTTGACTGTTTGATGCACAGTAAGGCTTATGGCCTAACAACTAAAACACTTTCCACTAAATCTTAATTTCATAATTGATATGGCTTAAGTCTTTCTAAATTTGTTCAACAATAACTAATGATTTATCCTCTTGTGGTTTTAGTTAATAATAATCAAAAAGAAAACATTAATAAATTTACTCAGGCTTATTTTCCAATACTATTTTGACTTTCTGTTGACTTCATTTTTCAGTAATGTTTCAACCGGGCTTACTTTCAGGTGTCCCTGAATGCTCTGTTGGTCTGTTTGGTTAAAAGGGCTGGATCTAGTACAACCGTGACACTCTCACATTGACAGCGATAGCAAACAAGCAACAGCAGAAACGTGTCAAAACAAGAGGCATGCTATTAGCTTGACTACAAAAGTAAAGTTCAAGCAAATATCACGGACAGCTAAGTTCACTTTGCGTTTTCTAACCTTGAATTTGCGTATATAGGTCTAGTGTTTGCTCGCATCAGAGCTGAAAACCTTTGATCAATGTAAAAATGAGACCTATTTTGGATAAGACGATTAAATATTTGCGTGTGTTCATACAGGTGTCGAGCAAAAGGTTAAATGAATTGTTAAGTCTATAGGATTATTTTCAATGAAAAGCTAAGAGCCTTAGCATCTAAAGGTAAGGGTGATTTGGCAATGTGCAAAAGACCGTAAAGATCAATTTGTACACAACGGAAACCGGGTAAGTACAAAGGAGAATCTCGTTAATCCGGGCTCTGCCAACCGCATCAATTAATTGCTTTTACCAACTGTAAAAAAATTTAAGCTGGCTGGACTACATACTGAATAAATGCTACAGTCATCAAAAAAGATAAAAAAGAAATACGTTGCATTTCACAAATACTATTCTGTTATGAAAAATAAATAGTCCCAGATGTGGTCTATAATTTTTTAAAACAATACATTCACAGTATGCTCACAAATGTTTATTTTACTATGAGTGTATTTATTATTATTATTAATAATGTAACGAACGTATTATTTTTGTAGTCAGTTTTCCACATACATTAATAAGAAAATAAGTCATTACGGGTCCCACTTCATGTATCATTACAAAAATACTATTTTTATATGAAATATAAATTGTCTGAACGATCGTAATTTTTTTAATAAGACGTTTAGAGTACACTCAAAAATATTTTTTCTTGAGTGTACGCATTTATTTTTAAAATTTTGCAAACACAAACATTTTCTAAATTAGTTTGAGAGATTTTTAATAGGAAAGTAAGGTTCATTTAAGAGTAATGTTTGCATTTTTTCATTCACATTTCGGGAAATTTGTTATATATTCTCCACAAATATTTGTCATTTATGTCAGGAGTTATTTTCGAATTTGACTTTCATGCAGCCTACATTTAGGTTCATGACCTAACAATCGAAATGTTTTCTATTAATGGGATGATAACCTTAAATTTGAATATTTTAAAGGAATATTTTATAAATGATAAGGCGTGAGGTTATCTGACAATAATAAATGATTTATCTCTTTGAGTGTCACTTTATTTCACAGCATATTTTTTTGTTTTCTGTTCAGCACTAAATTCACAAACAACTTGTCGTTTTTATTAGCTGTTAACTTTTCTCATAGTTTAAAATGGGTGAATCATTCATTGTGAAACTTTGTTGCCATATTCGAGTTAGCATCTCAAAAATGCCGTTATAGGTTTTAACATTTCATATATTTGCTTTGGCAACTCCTTTAAGTGTTTATAACAGCTTAATTGTGAAACCCAAATTGGCCCATATAAGTGAATAACCCATACAATTCAATTTTCAGACCAATTTGTCTGTGAAAGAAGGGAAAAATCAACAAGAAAGTCCACAAAGTTTTATGGAGGAAGGAGTATTTCTAAAGAACTTTACATTTTTATCAATGAATTTGTCGTGTACATAACCTAACCTTAACCTATCACAAATAAACGTTGAAGGTCAGATAACTGAGTCTGAACATTTTCGAAAAATTCCCAAGATGTAGGTCTGTAGATCACGATTATCGACTTATGTCTACATAAGAATACACAAATGCATTAGACAACTCCAGGAAACGAGATTCGTAAAAAATGTGCTTTTTGATAAATGTCAGTTTTTCTTTCAATCATACACTGTATATAGAACATGTCTTTGCGCATTCTTATCACAGATAACGCCACCCATCAACCGTTAATATTTTTCATATACTACAACTCAATTTTATACAAAAACATGTATTTATAAAAAGAATGACTGTGTTGGAAAAGGGGAGAAAGAAGCATACAGAAATTAAATCAAAGGATAATTCCAAATTAATACGATGAAATGTATTAATATTCTAAACCTACTGTAAAAAGCAGCAAATCCAAAATAACGTTTTAAAATAAATTTAGCAAGGGCATCGCAAATAAACGCACAGCAATTAAGTTATTTCTTTGACAGTAAGTATTATTATGAAAAGAACAACTTCCGGTGATAGTTTAACTAAACATGGGCTATATATGGACAGATATACGACTTATTTCATTTATTGTTAGACCTAAGGTTTATGGACTAGTGGACATATATATATGCCTAATAGTCCATACAATACATCCAAACATAAGCCTACTGTATGCCCATAGATAGTGTATCCATTTTTTTGCATTCTTTATGACCATATATGTCAACATATTTACAGATATGGTCATACATATTTGTATACATGCATGGGAAATATAATACAAGACTGGCTTGTGTTAAAGTTGAAACATTTTCTTAAGGAAAGTGAGCAGTAATGCGATTGTCATTTGTTGAAATTCCATTATTTTCCGTGTGAAGCAATATGTCGCTTTATCTAGTAGCCATATATGGCACATACATGTAATAAAACCCTACATACATGCATGGCTAAAATCAATGTTTCACCCGGGCAGTTTTATCTATTTTTAACAGCCCTAGACTTACAGTATTTGAATTTACAAGTACATTAATGAGAATAATCCACATGTGCTGTTCTTCTATGTAACACTTACATATATCACAAATTATCACCTGTTCGTTGATGGTTACACAACGCTTCTTCAACATGTTCAAAGCTACGATTCTCTGAGACCTAAACTGGTTTATTCCATACGTTTTACTTTCATATTTATATCGCATCGTAAACTAAATATACTGCATATAGACGGAGAAACCAATTCACCCTTTGGTGATAACTGTTTACAAACAATTATCTCTAATTACCTTGGTGAAACTAATCCACGCAAAAAAACGAACCGTGTGCGAAAACCAGCTTCGCTAAGCCATTCTCATACAAGATTTAATACCAAAGACACACATACTCCGGAAAGTTGTTAATTAAGATATTTTAACAACTGCTTTTTATGTTTGTACGATGGTTCGCAATTTCATCTTTCAGTAAATCTCATCAGTGTGTTCTACATGTGCAGTTCTATGACTTATGACCCATTACTACAACTCCTATCACGCCTATAGACACGCTTACTTGACCTCACATTATCGTGATAGTAATTATACTAGAATAATTAAGCACTCATATTTTAAGGCCAAGGCAATATAATCAAAAAAAGCTAGAGAATAATAATCTTACCATGAATCCGAAAAACGTGCCTGCAATTGTTTAATCAAGCCATCAAAATAAATGAAAATTTATTTTGAAACGAATTTCCTGACTATCATAATGTTTATAAAATACAACATAAACAAAATTTACCAATCAATAGCATTTTTATTTATTTCAAAATGTGAAATTGTGCTTTTGAAAATAGGGGAATTCTATATAATTGCATAAGTGTGACTGGGTCACTGGATACGCCCTCCTTTGAGCAGTATCATGAATAATTGGAAATTAAAGCAATTGGAGATTTACATTTTATCTGATGAGGATTTCCCTGACATTTCAGCAAGAAAGTTTCGGAAACACTACGGCACAAGACTCAGCTGATTATTTCAATAATTGAACAGCCTATTTAAGGTTTTACTCACGATTATGAAAGATTTTCTTAGTGCTAACATCATCTACACAAATCTAACTCCGTGACGTATAAAATTTATAATTTTGAAACAAAATATAAATCTTATGCATGATTCGCTGGTTGAATGAAAGAAAAATGAATCGCATTGATTTGGATTGTTAGAGTCAGATATCAGAAAAGAAAACGGGTCACATCCTAGGAAAGTGCAATTAAGCACATGGCATAATTTCACGAGTTTCTGGAATTTCGCTAGAAATCTGAGAAAAACCTTGGCAATTAAACGCAGCAGTCCGTGAAAGCTTGGTCCACGACCTTCCGATGGGAAAGGTCAACTCGTAACGAGTAGGCTATTAACGTTAGATGAGGCAATCCTGCGAAGTTTGCAACAATTCCAAAAGTATAGTGTACTCTTCCAATTTCTCATTTGGAAAACTTAACCACTACCATGGCGAATTAATCTTTCAACTTTGTCAGTTTTTCTAATCATCTTTAAGGTTTTATAAAATTGTTTCGGAAGGAAATTTTGTGAAATTGAATTTCGTAAATAAATATTAAGCAAAATATATTTCCAGTGGAAATTTTGTGTTAAATGAATTTATTAAGAGCGACCCAAAAAGATGATCACCATGCGAAACAATTACACATTTTTGCTTCAAATTTCTTTATAAAAACTTAAATTTGAAAAAACCTTTAGAGAACTTCAGAAAATGGGCATCGAAGGTTGTATAACGGTTTTTTAACCGTAAATATTTTTTTATAAATCAAATAAACAGGACATTTTCAAATTATAAAAACTAACTTAGATTATTTATAAATTACAATTCGTATTTAAAGAGTAAAAATGTGTATTGTTTTTGCATGGTGGGCATACTTATGAATCAGCCTTAATTTATTTAAGAAAGGTTGTGCTATTTTTGCTAATTATTTCCCATGTAAATACGGAAAGCGACTTGTGCGAATTATGCATTTTGTGATAAAATAAATGTACATTTATTTGTACTGGCAACTTACCCAGGGTGTCAGACAATAAATATAAGGCATAAATATACTTGTTCAAGACATATGACAATATCATATTAGATTAAGCAATAAAACATTCCATTGGCTTCATTTTTCGTAAACCTATTCTTACGATATTCAGGAATGCAAGGATACATGCACAGCAAGTAAACTAACTGTAATAATTTCATGCATGTACATTACTTTTTAAATTAAATGCCAATTTTAAATTCATTACTTCGCAACACAAGCCGTCCCCCTTTTCGGCCACATTTCCAAAAAACTGAATAAAACCATAATTAACGCCATGTACCTCAGGAGCGACGTCTGACATAAAAACATATTCACAAAACGCAACATTTCATGACCGGTTTTCACCATCATATTTTCCATAATATGCAAACGATCGAACGAAAGAAGACAAGGTTGTCTTTCAGAGCTGGTGTCATTCTTTCGCAAACACCTAGCATCATCATTAATCACTGTCATCCCCGACTCAATAAGCTTTAATGCACAAATAAGAACAATCCATAACGCTCTTTTTGCGAAGTAAAGTCGCGAATGTTTGCAGAAAAAAGCGAGGCTGACCCAAAGCTAGCACGCATGCACCTGCATAAATTCAAACAAAAACCAAGTAGCGTTCTCGTCCATGAGTTGAAGCCTCCCTAAAACGGACAAGGACGAACAGACCAAGATTTAATTAATGCGCAAGAAAGCACGCAGAATGGGGTTGAACTCTGCAAGGAGTGAAGTGTGATATACCCGAGCGGAATGCTAATAGATTTGAAATTTACGGCATATTGGCAGAAAAAAACTGTTTTCGATTTCTGTTTAGGACATCCAAGAATGCAGAGTCAGTCGGGTTAAAACGAAGGCTTTCATGGCGTGGAACGAGATTTTGCCATCGATTAAGCATTCCTCGTTAGGTTCCTCACGAACTAATGACAAACAAAATTAAGGAGTTAATGACAATAGGCGACCTATAATACCACAGACCTACAAATACGAATGTGAAGTGGGTATATGCCGTGGTGCTAAAATATGCTTTTGTATCGTTTTTAGGCCATCACCCACCCACACCGCGCTAACACCGTCGAGTGCCACAAGTTGGCAGCTTGGGAGAAAGTCATAAATAAGTACAAGGCTTCGCAGAATACTTTCGGTTTTCAAGCGGATATGGGATAATTAAAGAATTCTACCCAAAACGAATGCATCGATACATCAGCCGAACGCCTTTGGATAATGAGCAGGATCTGGTTAAATCGAATTAAGCGTGGCTCATTTGCACTGTCACTTCAATGGCGTCATGCCTTGTGTGAAGTCACCCACCACAGCCGAGCGTTGCGGCCATCTTTGAGAACCACAAGTTGGCAATACTAACGAGAACATACAGTATGCTCTGGGCACACTGCGCTACATGTCTAGATCGTGTCCTGTACTGATAATAACAATCGCAATCTTGCTGTTGGAAGATAGTAACTGAAGGGTGCCAAGCCACAACTTAACAAGCGCCAAAAAATCAACTTTTCAGGAGAGGGAAATAACTGAACACCATTGATGTTTAATAACGAAAACAGAAATGTAGGGAATTGTGGTGTTTTTTTGTCGAAACTTTTCCAAAAAGTCATATGCAACCCACATATAAACGTACAAAACACCCTCTTCTTTTGTGGTAAGTAGGGTAGCAGCGCATCGATGTTATTTTTTCCTGCATTTTGACGCCTAGGTTTTAAAACTCACTTCTGAAAAATGTTTTTTCGATGCTTTCAAAGGGCCAAAATTGACTAACCTTTATTCACGACCACTTCACCAAAGTTTGTTTTCAAGTCCGCACGGAGGATTTGAAAATGGGAGCAAGAAGGGGTTGTTGACATATTTAGGGGTTTGATCGAAATTCCAACAATATTTAGCGGTTTCCATAGCTATTTTCTAGCCAGGAATGGGTAATTTCACTCCCCCCCCCTTTGCGCATGGATCTTGGATATCTGAAGTTGGATATCTTGAAGTTCGCATGTTTTTCTGCACTTTCCATCCAAACAAGAAATAGCCAGGTATTGACCACCACAAGAAATTACGTTCTATGGGTGACACAGTAAAGACCTCTCGTTAATAATCAGTATTAGTAATCATTGTTTTATGAAAATTGTAGACTTAAACACATCACTATTAATATTTCTACAGCATTTTTGTTTCGAACATATTTGCCTTTTATAGTTCAATTAAATGGTAATTTTAAACAAATTTTGCAAAGAAATATAGACCGAAATCCTTAATTTTTCATTGTTTTTAATGTTGCTACCGGCGCTCAATTATTACTGCAAGTAGTTATCAGCATATTAAAAAATACGGGTTAAATCCATAATTTGCAATTATTTTTTTAAAATTTCCCCTTATACGGCATTTCCATATGCAAAATTTGAAACGACAAAAACGTCCTAAAAATGCAGAAGATGCTGCCATAACACCATGAGTAGGGAGTAGTTAATGTTCCGCAGATGATGGACTATCATTAAAAATATCAAGTGAGCATGAATCTGAGAGTTACTGTCGCCGATTTATTTTACACTTAAATACACTCTCTGCTCAACGTCACCAGAGGGAATCACTTATCATCTGAGAGTGCCATCGATGTTTGCAAAGCTCTTACCTCTCAAATGAACACGCTACTTTAGACTCAATTTATGTCCAGTATCAGGCCAATGATAACAACTAATCTTAGGCTATTGCTAATAATTACAAAAGTCGTTGACAAATAATACAACTTGTTGATAAAAGCACAATTTGCGATTTTTTCAAACCACTTTTTAGGACTAATTTCAAGTTTGTCAGTAACAAGCGTTGTATCATACTTTCTCATAAACCTTCACATTTCCAAAAAGATAACCACCAAACTAACAAAAGGCCTTCGTTTGGAATCAGGCACTTTTTTTTTCGAATGACCTCAGTCGAAAACCATATATTTAAAAAAGCACTTCACTCGACTTCCAAGAGATTCATATAAAAACAAATCAGCTTTAAAAGCAACGCCCCTTGTTGTTCCCTCCATAAGCAAGCTTTACATTTTTCACAAAAAAATATCAAGCGATTTGCCAAGTACAAAATGCGAAGCGCTTTTGCTTTCTCTAAGCACTATATGAGAATGCATTTTTGAGCGAAAACACAGAGATTTGCACTAAACGATGGCCAATCACAACTTCGTTTATGATTTACGCTATTAGAAAACAACGCAACAAATTAAGTTTAGTTAAATAGCCTGATGTCCATTCCACAATACTGATCTATGGGAAAATGCCAAAAGCATTTTACGATATAATTTACCTTCGCCTTCCTATAATCTGATGCTGCATCTGACCATGTTTTTAAACCACCAACCCACTGCTTAAAGTATACATATATAATTATTGAATAATGTGATAGATGGTACAAAACAAACATCCATAAATTACTAACGGGAGTGCTTTAAAGTGTTAAAATGTGAATCTAGATTACTAGACGCATTAAGTGGATACATGGCGAACGTTACTTCATTTTTGTATTATTATTAAGTATGACCACTCTTGGATTAGTACGAGTATACTGCGCCACCTAAATCACCTAGATTCTCTAGAGCGTCATAAGATGTATCCTTGTAATGAAATAAATGCATTTATTTCGTATTAGAAATCGCTAATTTCATTACAAAAACATCACTATCTTGAGAAATTTTCTAGGGGCGACGCTGGATGATGTAGGATATAGTCAGTATGAAGAAATACTGCCAAATTTTGTTTAGACATCTTCACTAAAATCCCTTATTTGCGATTTATTTATTTTTTGTACATTTCGCCTACTGTGTTAATTCCCTTCATTAACTATACATTATCTTGTATATTTGTTTGTTTGTAAATTTTATAGTGAAAAAGTTCTAATGATGTTTCTGATACCGGGTAATCTATACCATTTTCGGGTGCGAGGACTAGACTTTTAAAAACTCATTTAGGGTCTAAATCACCAGATTATGTTACGTTGGGGCCACATTACATAACAAACATTGTTATATAACTTCAATGTTGTACAATATATTTTACATACAACATGTTTTACAACTTCCTTTAATGTTTGACAACACCTGATGGATAACATAAATAGTATAACTTGTTATAAACCAATGCGACATGTGTAAAGTAACATGTTATATAACATTCATTCTCCTATTTTTGTAACACGTCGTATAACTTTGCTATACAGTCTAACAAGTTTTGTTACATTAGATGATGTGGATGGGGGATGTACAGAGTTTCCTCAACAATTACACATGTCGTTGTATGGGAAAGCCCCATCCAATGATATCCACTTTACAATGAATTCCAAGTTTACAGTTGAAGCTCGGTTATCCGAGGAAGTCGGGACTGTGACTATTTCGGATAATCGAATTCCTCAGATAATCAAAATAGGTGCAAGTGCTAAAATTGTGTAAAAAAGTGTAAAATTAAAAATAGGTGCAAGTGTAGTTTGTACAGTAAAAGCTTTTTAATGAATGTACACAGCAAATACGAAATATGTAAAAATCGAAATTAGCTTGTTAATTGCTCGCGTTTATTTTAATCAGTTTTTATGGCCTGTGTGCAGTCCAAACTGCTCAATACACCTTAACGTCCTCCCCCTTCTTGAAATTATGTTTTTTCAACGTTTACCTGCTGGAGACCTCGGCTAATCCGAGTGCTTATCCGATGCTCGGCTTAACCGAGGGGAAGAAACCTCGGATAAGCACTCGGATTAACCGATGTACCGAGCAAATAAACACTAAAAAAGAGGAAGCGATGCATGACGTACAGGGCTTACAAAATGTGATAAAAAGCACGTTGTTAACTTATTTTCGAACAAAATAATTATTCCTTCCCACGTTCCCTCGTCCATACCAATTTTACCAACACTTTATCCCTACCACCTCGGATACTCGAGCCTCCACTGTACTCTTTTGCGCCTGCTGGCTGGTGCTGGATGTCAACGCTGCATTCGTGTTCGATCTTCCGTTAATCGCCGTTTAGCTAAGGGCGCGTGCTGCAACACGCACAGCCCACCACGCGGTTGCAAGGCCGTCGAAAACAAAAGGTGAAAAAGCGCAGAAATCACGAGCGCAAATTAGCATTCATCCGCTGCCATTTGACATTCAGCAGAGCCATCTTCACGTGGGATATCACATTCTTTTGCATATGATTAAAATCGTGACTTAACAGTTTTGGAGGCCGCGGATTAGCGCGTCTGGAACGGCCTTACCGTTCATAATGGGCCCGGGTGGCGGTGCTCCCCCTCCTCCTTTAACGGCGAATTAAGCGTGTGAGGTTCGGAAACGCAAACCCGCGACGGGTACGAGATCCCCAGGCGTGGTAAATCACGACTCAGATGTCACTCCGGTGAGAGGTGAGAGGTCGACGGGGAGATTGCCGTTGGCCTTTCACCTCCCCCAGCTGCGAATTCGTATTCAATACGCAATCAACGGAGTTTCGACACAGGTCGAATCGAGAGGCGGCGGGGAACGACGTGAATACCAACCCGACTCAAAACATGTTCCAAGAACGCATTCAGATGCTTCGTGAGGCGTGAAGAATTGCCAACCGCTTCCGTGGTGTTCTTGGGTGATAAGGCGTTAATTTCATTCTGCAGGCCTTGGAGATTTCAAAAATGAAATACTTAAACGGAGGATGATATTTTATGTCCAACCTTGCAGATATCGAAATTCGACGTGGTTCTTAAATCGCTCACGAATGCTGAAGTGCAGCACTTTCCAGGGGCGTATCCAGAAAAAAAATGACATTGGGGGAAAGAATTCAAGTACACGTAATTAAATTGCTACCTTGCATCCTTTTAGTATGCTTCGCATCTCAATGGGTTTTTAAAACACGTATTGTAGCTTGACTACATAAAGAGATTTAATTAATTGGTATATCGGAGGGGTGGGCAACCTATTTTTTTCAGCGTAGCCTCATGTGTGGGGAAGGAAAAGAAATTGCCAACCCAAGTAATTTTGTTTTAAAAAAACTTATTAAACGTTACTAATGGTAACCTGTAGGCGAATATTAAAAAAAACAAGATTACAAAGTAAGGATGTGTTTATTAATGTCAGTAGACCTAATCAAAAGTGACGCCATATCAAAAGTTTAGAAAAAGTAATCGGAAATGGAGGATTTTATACTATATTTCTTTACAAAGTTTGCTGAAGTATGCCAACTGATAAATTAATTTAAAGATTTTAAAACCTATATCACAAATCACGGATTTTAGAATTCATTTCTACACAAATTTTTCTTTTAAAGTATTAAAGAACGCCAAATATTAAAGTGTTTGAACTCCAAGCAGAAAATATCCATAAGTGTATTTCCTAATAAACGTTGTTTGTTCTTAAGACATAATAATTATTAAGTGATTGATATAAAAGCATTGCTTAAACATTAGATCATTAATAAATGTTAAGCAATTTCATGAGCCTATCACAAGTGATGCATTTGTTTAAAGAAAAGGCTAAAAACACTAATTATTAAAAAATACGATAGTTTGTGAAAAACACGATTAAATTATGTGGCAAAGGTACACACCAGGCTACATAGGATGGGATCAAACCCCTTTTATCTACCACTGTCTTTTTTCCGATATTTTGTTCAGGAATACGATGATGCTTATTACTAAGCATAAATGACACTGCAATTTAATTCTATACATTGAGAATATTCTAGCTAAGAGGACTTCTTAAGAAATATTTCAGTTAATTTCATGTTTCTTTTGGTGTAAAGTGAGTCCAGACGTGGTAAGAAATCCCAGCTTTGAAACCGAAAAGAACAATGCTAATACACGCGGAATTTTGATGGTTTTATAGTTTGTATAAAGTACTGTCTTAGAATTCTATAGCATGGAATTGAAATGTTTTCAGTAAATAGAACGATTTGTATTTAATTACAATTCCAATATTCTTATCCATTTATTTATTTAAAGGGACACGGTCAGTAAAATTGAAATCAATACCTCCCTCAAAATTCACGCAAATGTTGTATGGGCACAAACATTTTTTATTTTTATTTTTATTAATGAATTTTTTATTCACATTCTGACTATCCTCAAACTAAGACAATTGCAGACGGTAGATATAGTGTTTGGTTCTTAAAGATGGCCTATTTATTTCAGATGCTGTTTGAAAAATTTAAGTCATTGAGGTGTCCTCTAGTCAGACACCATTAGAGACAGATTTGGCATCAATCAAACACGTGCAACTTTCCGATGGACTGACACTGGCTCCACAAAATAGAAGGGTTAACTGGTTTCAAAGTGTTTAAGAGAAGTGAGTCAAAACAATCAATTGCGAGTCAATCGCTGCCTTCAGGATCGTCAATCATTCACGATTTTGATATTCACCGTCTGGCTGCAGAATCGTTAAGCCATTAATTTTATCCATTTTAATTGTTTTTGAGCTCATTAAGGCATACCTGAGTTGAGAGCACGTAGGTGATGTAGGCGTATGAGGCTTAAAATCCTTCAAGGCGGTGTGATCGGCAGCGCCACCAACGATAATTAATTTAGTGCTCGCACAGGACTCATTGTAATTCCATAAACGGATTCGACATTTGCCCTCCCTCTTGTAACTCAAATTATCAGAAAATTATAAGAAAAAAAGAGGAGGAGAGAAAACACTACCCACTGCAGTCCTACAGGAACAGAAGCATGACGTCACCAGGGTCTGACCATCGATATACTCATAACGTCAAACAGGATATTTTGAAACAAAGTATAAACATCCATCATCCGCCCCACCGCGTGTGTTTTTGGTCGTTTAGCATCAGTTTCTCAAAAAATCCAGCCAGATCGGAATTCAGATTTCAATTTACATTTTCCCATAGCTGCGAAGCGAGAACCGCGGATATCTGTGACGTGTTGCAGAATTGTTTGACTTCAATGTTGATCCATCAAACATAAGAAAAAAAAGCGAACACGCAATGCACACACAACTGCATGGCCGCCATAAATATATGCACAAAAACCGTGTAAACACGTCTGAAAGTGTTTCGAAAAAAATTGAGCAATGATATTTTTTTTTCCACGAAAAAAGTCGCATTTGAAATATTATGATTTCATGCGTTCATTCAGTTTGGATGAATGTTGAATTCATCCGTGATATCACGTAGGTTCGTCTGCCCCACTTTGGAGACGAATTATGCTAAACTAAAATGGAATAACTGCCCAATGAAATGTACAGCACACACTATCAGCAATTATTTTTTTAAAGAAATTTTCCAGAAATGTCACGCATTTTTAGCAAGATAGTACTGGTTAAAATGATAGCTAACATAAACAAATATTCGGTTCTAAGTTTCGGAATTTTGCGAAACGAATTTAATGCCTTCTGTGAGGTTTGCAAAAAAATGAAAATTGCAAAAATATGCGTTCACATCAATAAGAATTTTACTTTAAGTATTAGTGCCTGCAGCATTAGAAAAATTACCAATTCTTCGTACTGGTGCACAGTGCCTCTGAGACATTTTTTTGTGGTGTATGATAAATTTTATAATAACGAAATCACAAATGATTGATTTTATTCTAGTTTTTAAACGAAATTTGTTCACAAATATTATTGATTAAAGCATTGCAGCACACAAACATTTTCAAAAAAGTTCACAAATGGATTTTTCTTAAATTCCTCTAAAATCAAATTGGTGAGGTGCACTAATTAAGGAAACGCTGCAGGCGGAAATTCTCGAAAATCAAATCGTAAATCATGGATCTTAGGGTACAGTAACATTTACATACCAAATTTGATTAAATTGTTTGAAAAACTCAAGCAAAAAAAAACAATTTAAGTACATGAAGCAAATGGTAAAACGATTTTTCTTCTTCTTTTTAAAACTAGTTAATTAATGATGTACGAAAAAATCTGCTCATGAATTTAATTCCAAAATTCTCATCATTGTTGAGAAAATATGGGAAAAGCCTGATTTTCTTATTAGATACATAATTTTCTTATTCGAAAGATTAGTCGAAAAACGGACAAAGCCTAATCACCTTATGAAGGCATTTTTATGACTTACCAACGCTGCGGAAATTTAATACAGAAATTAATACATAAAATTAATAAAATACCCAAAGATGGCAACGTCGCTCACTACATGTATTTATTTCGCAAATCGTATTATCAGGGCCAGCCGAATTACAGTCCACCAGATCTAAACTCTTTATTTGCAATTTCAACATCGACAAATGCTCGACCTGAAGTTCATACAAACATGTTAAAAACAAAAAAAACAAGCACGAATAGCATCGTGAGAGCTGAGAATATGACGAAATATTTCAGTATTCCTTCGCATTTGATTGTTAACACCCCCTGCACAAAAAGTCAACGTATCACCCACATTAATACATTGAACCAAATGGACTTTTTTATCATTTTTATAAATTTCCTCATCGGATTCATTAACCTTAGTGTTTATTCGGACCACTTTCCGCACGTCGGGAAAACACATAGACTGGACAAACGGTAAATTAAATTATCATTGGCAAATAATTGTGTTTCAACGGGCATTCGTTATTTTCCAAGGGTGAACAATTTTCGCAATTTGTTGGTTGTATTATTGTTTTTCATTATTCACTTTGAACACCTGATTATATACTGGACTTGTATGTCGCAACCTACCCTTTTCCACACCCCACCTTTCGGAAATAATGTTCATGGAAATGCAAATTCTTGGTCTGAATTTTTTTTAAAGTGTCCAGTAACACAAATCCAAAGCTATTTATATTAATTATGAGTTAACGTTTTGTGAATTGTCCGCTACACTAAGATCACTGAAATACCGAAAATAACTGAGCTCCGAAAAATTAGAGCAAATTATTCTACACATTTACAATTGTAGCAAAACCAGTAAAATTTTATAGCCGGAATTATATTTTTACCAATTTGACTATATCGACACAATTTAGAGAAAGGCTAATATTTCGTTAGTTTCTGGGTAATTATAGAACGAAGCAGCCTGACATTTTTAGAAACAATTCCACAAATATGGCTACAGGAAGTAAACATTTGTGTATTCTTTAGAATTTTTGGAAGTACTTTCATTTTAAATACTCATTTAAAAATGTTAATTTATAGCAAAAGTCGCTCGGAATCGCTTCATATAAATAAATGCCGATATAATTTGAACGTTACTCTGTAAAATGTGCATAGTTTTATGTGTATATCTATTTTGAAGACAGGAATTAAATAAGGCCTGAAATTTGAAGAAGAATAAATATTTTAATTTTTTTATGCACAACAAGTTTTTTCAAAAGGTAGTTTTAAAACTAATGATAGCTAAAAATTATAAATACATGCAGGCCTAGTTTTATTTTTAACCAATAAAGTTTATATTTAATTTGTTGAAATTGAACTGATATTTGTCTCTATACAGGAGTAAAAAATACTGAATTTCAACATTGAAAAGCCTTAAATATCCATGAAACATTTTGACCACATTTTATCCTTAATCTAACTGAAATTTTTTAAACCTTCATTTGAGTTATTTTTATTTATCAATTATATTTTTAGTATGAAGGCAAATGACATTAACTTCGTACATTCTGCTAGGAAAATAAACCACCAAGATTAGCTCAGAACATACACTATATTTGTTATGCATATAATATCGCTAAAAAGGGTTCATGATCATTTATGCGATTGCAGTTTTGACAATCACGCCAATTGCATACTTTGTTGATGCTCTGTATGTTTCTTAACCACGTGAAAATGGTACAATAAGAACACGAAAAAAATGCAATATGAAAGTAATATGCCGTTAAAGGATCAATTCGAAAACCTCAGGTACAGAGATGTGGTGATTTGTTTTCATACAGAACATTAAATGTTAGGGACAATGTAAACATTTCTTTGATGCCTATCCCATGAGAGTTTCTCCTTCGCTTTTTTCCCCAAAATGTAACATCCCTGTACACAGAGTTATAAATAGTACAAGTTATAGGAGATTAAATAATGTAATTAACATTTCATGCGATATATCAAGCGATTGAACGCACTAGAATTGCCAGAGGACCTTCGCAGTTATAAAACTATTTTCACAAATTTTTAACAGTGATGATTCCTTCCAATTTCAACGAAAAAATTGTTAAAACATGTACAGATACGAGCATCGCCCTACATAAACGGATTTCGTATCGTCCTTTGTTACTGCTATGCTTCCCCATTTTGTTATACATATAATTAATATATGTTATGTAAATACGGGATTTCAAAATGCCATTTACTGCATGCTCTACTTGCAAAGCCTTTCAGACAACCTATTTTAATTATGACATTATATGGGACGAAAATATTGCGTCAATAGCCAGATATTGCAAGCATGCCCGCAATTAAGCTAATCGCCATTAAAAACCTGCTTCTCCCAATTTCAAACCTAAAATTCCTGGATGTTCAAATGTGTACGCAAACAAACATTTGATGCAATTTCTGGGCCAGGGCTCGATTAACTCCGTTAATTACGTTGAAATTGACACCAATATGGCCCAACAATGAAGGTTAATTAAAAAACATGTACTGTATGTATGTCTTCAGCTCACGACACGAGGGAATAAATACAATATACTTAAAGTGTCATGGCGCTCGGGCTACTTCCGGGGGGAAGTATTAAGCTTACCAAAACTGATACAATATCAAGGTTTTTGTAATTATCGAGCAATTACTGCTCTCAAGTGGATATCTTATGCAATTTATTTACAAATCATGGAGATTTTTTTAAATGAAAAAAACAACGAAAAATATTTTTGCCGCTGCTTTGGAAATTCATGGAACTTCATTTATGTTATAGAAAGGTTATCTTAAAACATTATAGTAATATATCTATTACCATAAATCGAGATTCTATAATTAATTGTTATCCATTCTAATGCAAAAAACGAAATCCAAATACTGTAAAGCACATATCCTCAAAAAAGCACATTTCTATAACATTTACTATATCCTGTTTTAACTGAAAAACAAAGTTGCAATTTTTATATAAAGCACGTGATTCATCGGCTGTCGTCACTTTGGTTGACCGCCGAGTATGTTTGGTTTATAATAAATGCTACATGCACATCCAGCATATTTAATTAAGTCGGAATTTGCATCTCTATCTATGAATGTCATCAAACGTTTGTTTTAAACAACAACACACATTTTTTGATGCAAATTAATAGCAGCAGGAGTTCATTTTCAGACGCAGAATTTTTTAAAGTTTTCAGACGTTTGCATTAAGTCTGTTCATGTAATTATTAAGTTAATAATTCAAAGAAAACATTGCATCCTAAAAAGGTTGTTGTGTTGTTTGCATTCAATAAGTAAAATCGGGAACGTTGCGAGTTATTGGAAACGTGAATACAAATGTTCGGATGATCGAATTATTTGCCATTTTTGGCAACTACACGTACATTATTTTCACGAATCACGCATCGGGCAGGCGAATCAGAGTATCAAAAGAAGAACAAACAGAGATTAAAGTTGCCCAACGCTGTTTCATAAAGTTTTTTTTCAATTTGCATTGTGCTATAGTGCCATTTTCGCAATAATATGCTGACTTTAAATATTTTTATGAATAAAAAAACGAATAAATCATTCAGTTTTTTTTATTTTGAAACATAGTTCATCTGTATACTATAAGTGTATAAACAATAGAATAACAGTTCATTATCGTTACTAACATACGCGCTTAAGATGCGTGTCCATTTGAAAGGTGAGAGCGAGAGTGCAAACTCAAGTGGGCACGGTACTGAGAATCCGCATCTCTCACCTCCTTTAACTTGTATTTTTATAACGAAGTGCATTTCCATAAATATTATTCAGTTTAGGTCATTCGACATATATCTAGCTTATGGCAAGAAAATATTAAGGTTGATAAAAAAAAGTGCCCAAATTAAATGCATGCAAAAATGTTTACATGCACATTTGTGTTTCAATTAATTTATTTGGAATATTACATTTATATTCCTTTGTGCAGAATCGGAGTATGAGCTTTACTTCATAATTTGAAAAATGTCTCATTTCTTTATAAAACAATGTGTATGCGACCTCCGAAAAAGGGTTTTTCCTCTCAATGAAACGTCTGAAGATGGGCAACGGAGGTTTCATAACACTTTTTTATGTTTATTGAATTTTTAACAAACAAACGGGACATTTTTGAATTATGATAAACCAGACCCTTGTGGATGACGGATTTTACGCAGGGAAAAAATAAATTAAGTAATTATAATGCGTATTTGAAGCAAAATTGTGACATTTGTTTCATAGTGGGCATCCTTTTGGCTCAGCCTTAATATAAAAAATGCTAAACTTCATATCACTGTGATCTGGTACGGCTGTTACTAAAAAAATGATTTCGTATAATTTTGGACAGTTTTCCACTTGGGATGAGTGGCGTTATTGACAGGTTTCACTGCATTCGCTAACTGGTGAATTTTGTAACATTAAAATACACTCATACTTTGCCGTATAGCCGCTCTTTATACGTCGTTTTGGTATAATGGTTTTTCTGTTTTATGTCCGTGACTTGTTTTACGGCCTACAATGCTTTATTATACGACAAAGTTTATCATACGGTAAAAGTGCAGTTGTCTTCTTTAGACAGTGCATTAATTTCATTTCAAACTAATTTTTCATTACCTAGTTTTACAGCAATGGAGTCATTTAAATTAAATCAAGTTTTTACATTAAAAATGTAAAAACTTGATTTAATTTAATTTCAAACTAAGTTTTCATTACCTAGTTTTACAAAAGCAAAACAAATTTGAAAATGAAAATACTTATGACAAAAATGTTGAGTAGCCTAGTCTGAAGATTTGCATGACACCATTGCTGTCATTGTCCCTAGCTGAAACTGGATCTCAAACGATAAATTCACTTTAACCCTGCAGAACAAATATAAAGTTGTGAGTTGCTTTGGTACTTGCCCTTTACTAATAGACGTATTTTTGACTATCTCAATGAAGACTTTATAATAATAAAAACTATTAGTAGAGCCAGGGACCGGTGTGATCTTCTGCTATCCAACTTTCCAGGAACCTCCTATCTAGGCCGTTAAGCGAGGTATGAGTGTAAATATACAAAAATCAAGACAAACAACGCCAGAATCTGCTGAACAACTCCTCTCGTGGGGCCATCCACAGAGGACGTCCTGGAATTTTCATGATGTTTACATCCAGTTTTTATTATTCCTCCCCGTCCGGTATTCGCAAACCCCTCCCCCCTCCCCCTCCACAATTTGTG